>CABHPH010081841.1:0-43846 GCA_902168325.1 Peromyscus nudipes | reverse complement strand
AAGTGTAAAGGTCAGCAGACAACTTAGTGGTTGTTTCTTTTCTTCCACTGTGTGGATTCTGGGATCAAACTCAGATCATCAGGTCTAATGGCATGAGCCTTCACCTGTTGAGCCATTGTGCTGACCCCAGTGTATTTTAATGATGGTATTGATCACCATTGTTATCAGAAAAATAACAATGGCTAATATTCTGTATTTAATGAGTGATTTCTTCATGCTAGGAAATACACCAAGTTGCTGTGCATGGATTATCAAAAGTCTATGATATATATATTATTCCAAGATCAGAAAGAAAAATCAGAATGACAGAGGAGTTACTTACCCAAAGCCATAGATGTAGTAAGAGTTGCTGTAATGCGGAACCTGCCCTACAAAGCCTGCATATTTAAGCACACAATAACGTTCATTATAGCCTTTGGAATGGAAGCCGTAGAATCACTAAGGGGACCTGTTAAGGGTACAGAATCTTAAGGTCTCTCTATAATATATAAAATTAGTATTATGGAGTGTAACCCAAGGATAGGAAACTTCTGAGGTTTTTCTGATATACTCTGCACCTTAATAAGTACTTTGCACTCTGGAGGCTGCTAACCTGGAATTAAAAAAAGACAGCTTTCTCCTAGAATGATGACATTTGTATAGAGAGTGGCATATCCTCAGCATTGGGAACAGGGTATATGAAACTATGAGAAACCCCTCAAAGCTTGGTGAGAGGATTAGAGCTAGTCAGAGCTTACTCTCCCATTTTCTCTTTCAAGCAAATGTGGGTCATTGCCTCAACAGCTAGACTCCTTTGAATTAACTGAAAAACAGGCCAATAACAAATGCTCTGGAGCAAGTATCTTACCTCTTCTTTGTCTGGATCACTATTATGGTCTTCTCCAAATGAATGTAAAATACTAGTGTGTTGAGAGGGCCCATTGGAAACAGTTATAACTGAAGAATGAGTTAAAGAAAATCATTCTCAAACTACTGAGACTATTTTTTTTCTATATGGAAAGTAGACCATTCTATTTAGTTCCTTTTTTGTTTTTTTGGTTTTTCAAGACAGGGTTTCTCTGTGTAGCTTTGCGCCTTTCCTGGAACTCACTTTGTAGACCAGGCTGGCCTCAAACACACAGAGATCCGCCTGCCTCTGCCTCCCGAGCGCTGGGATTAAAGGCGTGCACAACCACTGCCCGGCCTATTTAGTTTCTTCAGACCATCTATTATAGTTCATAAACTCCAGCATCCAGCTGAAATTAAAAACCCCTGGAGAGTTTGATAAACAGCAATGGTAGGCCAGATTTGGGATTGGGGGTGAGTATACACTATCTAATGTAGCATCTACTGCATTATGTTCCTCTAGCTGCTGATCTAGCAACTCAACTGAGAATCAATGCTCTGTACTTTAGATGAAAGTATAATTTGTGGAGGGATAGCTGGAGATATGACTAGATGATATAGTTGCAACCATGCAAGCATGAAGACCTAAGTTCAGATCCCCTGCACCTACATAAAAGCTTGGTATAGTGGCATCTATCTGTAACCCCAGCATTGATGGAGACAGAAACAAGTGGATTCCTAGATCTCATTGACTACCCAATCTAGTGAAACTGTGAACTCTAGGTTCCATTAAAGACTCTACTCAAAGAAGAAAGTGAAGAGCAGTTGAGGAAGATGCTGATGTTGACCTCTGTTCTCCATGTAGATGTACACATATGTGCACACAGCCACACAAACATGTACACACCTCATACATATAAATAATTTAAAGAAAGAGTGATTCTGGAGGATGTTTTATAATGCAATCGATTTTAATCTTGTGACTAAGGATACCAAAGTATGTGATATCTCCATTTAGATGTCACAGAATCAGAATTCTATGACATAAGAATTCAATCATAGCTGGGCATGATGACACACACCTTTAATTCCAGTACTCAGTATGCAGAGACAGGTGGATCTCTGTGAGACTGAGGCCAGCCTAGTGTACAAAGAGAGTTCCAGGACAGCCAGGGCTGATACACAGAGATACCCTGTCTTGAAAAATAAACAAAAAAAAGAAAGAAGAAAGAAAAATAATTGAATCATATGACTCAATTTGGTCACTGAAGTGTCTCTTGAGTAATGGGAGAGATCTGAAGTTGAGTGATATGACTGAATTTAGAAATAGTTTTTGATGCAGTCCTCTGGTGTGCTGACATTTCTGAGACTCTTGGAAATTCCTTCTTTAGGTTTCTACCTCTGTAAACCAGGAACAACAAAAATCCCTGCCTCACAGGGTCTACAGATCACTTATTTATCTTACAGAAGCATTTCTTTTAAGTTTTGCAGTATGGCTCAGGAGGCAGGCTAGTCTCTTGTCCTTGGTTTCCACTGGGTTCAATCTATGGGCAGTAGATGTAGCAATTATAAGTGCTGAAGGAGGACTGTGTGTCCTCCTGTTAACTCCTTGTGAGATCACTACTTTTGGCTGTGTGTTTTCCAGTAGGATCAGGTTTTGCTCTCATCCAGACTGCCTCCACTTGAGTCCTTAGAATATTGCTTAACCCTGGTCCCTCTGTCTAGAAATGGGTAGTAAAGGCTGATTGCCATTTAATGTGATGTACTATTCTTTATTCATTTATTATTTATTATTTTTTAGTCACCTATTTCTTTGGGAGTCTTTTACATGAGCATTGCACGTATTTCACTCCCATTCCTCTCTCTCTCCCCTCCAGATCTTCCCATAAACCCTCCAAATTTTATGATATCTTTTTTATTATTCTTGTGACATGACTATTCACTTATATATATATATGCACATGTATATATAATATATATTACATCCATACCTACTGAGTTCATTCAGCTTTGCTTGTGTGCTCAATATCTTATCAAAATCCATTTGAATATATATCCCTCATTCACACTGACACTTTCACTGCTAAAACTGAGATAAGAGAAAATGTCAGGAATGTAGGCATTGCCCTTTGCTTTGTGCTGTCAGTTAATAAGTATCCAGAAATTTAAATAATCATCATTGCAGCTTTTCTAAATTTTTTTAACTTTGTTTTTATTTATTCTTTGTTTCTTTCACATTTTGCATCTAGATCCCATTCATTTCCCATCCCTTCATATCCACCCTCTGCCCTTGCAACCCCTCTCCCCAAATAAAATAAAATAAAATTTAAGAGAAAAAAGAAAGAGAGAAATAAAAAAAAGAGGAAAAAAAGAAAACTCTCATCATGGAAGCTGTAGTGTGACACAGTGAGTGGCTGGGGATGTCTTTCTGTATGCCATGAATGTGTTGCTCTGATTGATTGATAAATAAAATGCTGATTGACCAGTAGCCAGACAGGAAGTATAGTATGGGCAGAATAATCAGAGAGGAGGATGCTGGGAGGAGGAAGGCTGAGTCAGGAGACGCTGCCAGCTGCTGCCATGAGAAACAAGATCTGAAGTACCAGTAAGCCACAAGCCATGTGGCAACTTATAGATTAATAGAAATGGGTTAATTTAAGATTAAGAACTAGATAACAAGAAGCCTGCCATGACTATATAGTTTATAAGTAATATAAGTCTCTGTGTATTTTTTGGGTCTGAGCAGCTGCAGGCTTGGGAGGGACTGGAGAAAACTCCAACTACAGTGAGTCATACAGTAAAGCCTTTTATCCATATATCTTTACTTGCATGTGTTTGTTGCAAAGAGTCATTGGTCTCGTTCGAGGCCTCTGGTTTGGTTTCTGCTACACTATCAATGCTGGGCCCTCACTGGGACTCCTTTTGACTATCCTGCTGTTGCCCTGTGTGATGGAGGGTCTGCAGCTTTGGGTCTGTAGGACTGTACCCTTCACGCGCTCCAGCAGATCATAGATAGGGTGGATGTTGGGGTGGGCCAACTCATAACCCTGGTACTGGGCCTGGGTAGTTACAGGGTTGGTCAGCTTATCAGCTCTCCCTTGTCTTCACTACCAGGGTGGGCTCTCCAGCATTGCCGAGGCTATTTCACCCCTTGCAGCAATGAGCAAGGGTGGGGCTAATTCTCCTGCTTTATGTTCTCAGGGTCAGTTCTCCCACACCTATACCATCAGGGCCAGCTCTACTGTGTTGCCCAGGCAAAGTGCAGGGGCCATTCTCCCAAGTGCTGCAGGTGGTGCGGGGCAGGGGAGAAAGCATTTCTTCTCTGCCCACACCACCATATGGCAGATGAGGGGTGGGGCCAGATCTCCCATGCTCACAACTTAGGGGCTGGCTTACCCACACCTCCACCAACAGGGTCAGCTCTATTGTGCTGCCCAGGTGAGGTGCAGGGCCTGTTCTCCTAAGTGTTGCAGTTGGTGAGGAGTAGGGGCAGCTCCCCCACACTTATGACCTCAGGACCAGCTCTCCTAACTGCCTTAGGCATAGAGAGCTGGGGGGGAAGGGCATCTCATCCCCTCCCACACCACCATATGGCAGATGGGGGGAGCAGATCTCCCATGCTCACTTTCTCAGAGTGGCTCACTTGTGCCCCCATCAAAAGGGTCATCTCTGCTCTGCTTCCCAGATAAGGTGCAGTGCCTTCTTTCCCAAGTGTTGTGGCTGGTAAAAGGGAAGGTGAGCTCCTTTGCCAACTGGAAGTGGTGGGGGGGGAAGGGGAGAGAACATCTTTCCCTTACCCCCACTACCACATTGCAGATGAGGAAGGCAATACCAACTATGCCCCTCTCATGTCCTCAGGGCTGGCTCACCACCCCTGTCTACAGGATCAACTCTAGTGTGCTGCTCAGATGAGGTACAGGTCCCATTCTCCTAAGTGCTGCAGCTGGTGAAGGGTTGGGTCAGGTCCCCCACCTGCAGCAGGTATAGAGGGGCGAGGAGAGGAGGGCAGCTTTTCCTCACTCGTGCCACCACATGGCAGATGAGAGAGGTGCAACCTGATCTCTCATTTTTACCCCCTCAGGGCCAGCTTGCCCATACCCCTGCAAACAGTGTCTGTTCTATTGTGCTGTCCAGGTGAGGTGTACGACCCTCTCTCTTGAGTGCTTCAGCCAGTGAGGAGTAGGATCAGTTCTCTCTGGTGTTGCAGCCAGTGAGGGGCAGGGCCAGTGCTTTCCTTTAAGCCTTCAGTGGAATCAGGAGCCATGGACATCATCACAGTCCATGGCTACATTAAGGCCATGAACCTAGACATTGACCCTGGTAGGAGACCAGGTCCAAGCATCACCATGTCCCTGAGTGACAGTGAAGATACCCACCTCAGCCCACTCCTCACTCACAGCTTTCACCTCTTCAGATATACCTCTGTCCACAGGAAATGAACCATTCTCTCTCTCTCTCTCTCTCTCTCTCTCTCTCTCTCTCTCCCACCCCACCCCCAAACCACACTATACATTTGCTCATCATAATAACATCTGTCTTCCCAGTACCACAAAGGGCTGGAGGGCCTGTGTTTTTTTCTTGAAGCCCAGGGTGGACCCCTGGACCTGAGTGTCTTCGTCCCACTCAGTCCATCATGGCACTGGGTAAGAGCATGCTTCTCTCTCAGAGCCCAGTGTGGTCAATCACAGGTCTGTGTATGGGTCTCTTTGTCCTGCTCAGTTGGTCATGGTGCTGGGCAGGACCATGCTTCCTTCTTGGAGCCTGAGGCAGTATGCTGTCATTGCAACTTTTCATATGAGTGGTATTCATCCCTGGTTGGTTGACTGAACCTGTAATATACAATAGTATAAGAAAAACTTGTTAATTACTTTTTATTTGTCTGCAGGTCCCACTCAAATAACTTGAACTCTATCCCTTAGTTTCCTCAATCACTTGTAAAATTACTTTTCTATTTTTTGAATCATCTAAGTGTATTTTCTGCTGCTGTAAATAAATATTCATGATTGAGTCATTTATAAAGAAAAATATATTTCATACTGCTCTGGAAGCTGTGAGACCCAAGGCTAAAAAGCTCCATCATGATAGACAAGCTCATTGCTAGTATAGTCTCTGTAGCAACTTTTAGTGGCATAGTGTAGCATGTGACAAAAGAAATACATACATAAGGCAGATCCAAATTGGATTTTTTAACAGATCCATTCATAGCATGAATCATTAACCTTGTAAATGCAAAGTATGAATGAACAAATATAGGAGAGTCAGTCTTTATGGTCTAGTCACCTATTAGGGGTCACATCTCTTTCTTCTTGGATGCATTGCAGTAGGGACTAAATTTTAATGAGTTTTGTTAGAGATACTCAATACTATGACATCTGTATTATTGACATTAAACTTTCAGACTGTTTCTTATTGGTTAGTGTGAGGATAACTGCTATATTCCTTCTTTTCTTTGTTTTAATAATCAAAAATGTTATTGGATTTGTTCTCCCCTTGTTAAAATGTCATCAGTGAATGCAACAAGTCCATGGCCAGATGGAAAGGAAGAGTAAATATGAGTCTTTGATGTCATCAGGGAGCTGTTATGTCACAGCCATTCTGAAAAAAATGATCTTCATTTCTATTTATATGAGAAAAATAAACCTCAAGTGGGTAAGCTGCAGTTGTTGGCTTTTTACTGTGTGTATGCCAATGGAATCCTGACATATACTATTCAGAGGCTGAACCAAGCTGAGTCAGGTGATCATCATCAGGAAATGTCTTGCAGGCACAAAGGAATTGTTCTGAGAAATGGAGACAAGATTGAAAAATGCAACTGATTTTTTGCATTTCCTCTGTATCCCATTGTGTCAGTGAGCTGTCTACCACTGTGACAAAATACCTTAAATAGAAACCTTTCTGGAAGGAAAGAGTTATTTTAATTTAGTGTCACAGGTTTCAGGCCATAATCATTTGGTCCCATTGCTGTTGATGTCAAGACAAAACATTCTTATGCACAGTAACTTCTTACTTCATATCAACTGAGAGCCAAATAGAGAGCCAACAGGGGCCAGCGTCTTAGTCCTAATAACCTGTTTAAGATTACATTCTTAAGTGACCTCACTTCCTCATCTGAGACTTGACCTCTTAAAGGATCCACTATGTCCCAACAGTGACAGACTGGGAAATAAGCCTTCAACACATGGGCCTTTTGGGGACATTTATCCAAACTGTAGCAACAATGATGAGTGATTTCCTAAACAAAGCTGTTCTCATCTTGGCCATTACTACCTCCAGTATAATACTTTCCATATCCTTGACACTTGGTAATTAAATATTTATTTACTTGGTAAATATGCACAGTGTATGCTTAGTGAAGATTATGGCTGATGATATTTATGAACAATAACACATAGACAATATCGCAAGGCTTACTTTAGTAATATTTGTTATTAATGTCTGTAATTTTCATGACATGGATAGTAACATGAGGAGACTGCCAGTGTGCCGAAGACAATGTACAGGGAATGGCAGATTCTCAGAAGCAGTTACACAATCAAATGAAGAAATGAAAGTGAGTAAGTGTTGTGTGTCTACATGGGGTCCCAATGACTTAGAAAATTGCATAATCTTAAAGATACATTAAATTTTGGTACTTAAATAGCTGCTTTGTTGTTTTCCATACTTTTTCAAAAACTGAAAGATGAAAATGTTGAAAGGCTTACAAAACAAGATAAAGTGATTTGCAGTCTTGTCATCTACACTTAAATTTTTTGCTGAGTGCCTGTGATGCATATTTTTTTTGTTAGTAGTAACTTCCTTCTATTGTCTCATTCTGTTAAGCTTTTTTTTGAAAATTAGCGTGGTAATTATGATGGATTTTCCAGATCTTCTCATTTTTGCTTTGATTTACAAATCTGTAGAGTGTTCAGTTACTTTCACTACACTCTCAATATTGCAAATTGCTGCAAATGTCCTTCTGATGAAAGTGGTTTGTTCAAAGTTTCCTCCTTTACTGTCCTTCTGGGTACAGTATTGCTGTAAGATACATTCAAACCTTATTATCCTTGTCATCATTTGACATATGTGTACAACAGCTGATGTTTTTAGTGCATCATTGATATTATCAAATTGTATTGTGCATTTTATTTGGTTGATGTGTTATGTCATTGTGGTTATATTTACAAATTTATATTTTTAATCTCAGAAATTATCTAGCATTCACATTTTTTGAAGTGCTAGTGAAGTGCCAACAAAGTAATTAAAAATATAAATAAGTCACAGCCAAGAGACTTTGAGGGACTTTATTATCTAACATTAGTATGGGAAAGAAGGAAGGGAAGAGACAGAAGCTGCTTTAGGAACCACAACTCTACTAGAGTAAGTTGTATCCTAGCTTCCCTTTAGAACATGACTGTGCCATCATTTGTGATAGACTGTTACTGAGGAGTGAGGAAGGAGCCTGTATTAGTTTCTTTCCTTGTTGCATTGCTGTGATCAAAAAACTGACAAGAAGTGACTTAGAGGAAGATGGGTTCATTTGGCTTACAGTTCACTATGTGACTTCTGACAGTTGAGAAGTCCTGGCAGTTGAAGCGTAAGGGAGTTGGTCACATTGATCCACACGTGACGTAGAGGGAAATGAATGCCAATGTTCAGCTTACTTTCTCCTTTTTATTCTGTATACAGTTTCAGCTCTTGGAATGGTGACACCAACATTTAGAGTGAATATTCCCACCCCTATTAACCAAATCTAGAAAAATCTCTTGCAGACACACACAAAAGTTTGTCTCCTTGTTGATTCCAGATATTGTTGGCAATAAATATTATCCATCATATACTGCTTATTAGAATTTTGATACATAGATTCTACTATTTCCAGCAACTCTTTTTGTTTTCTATTTGTCCTTCCTTTCATTCTGAAAAACCATGAAAAACATCTACAAAATATTATTTTTCTGAAATATATTCTGTCTGTCAGTTGGCCAACATATATTATTTTAGGTACTTGCTTTTCTGGGAACAAAATGCTGATAAAGGCATTGGGTTATAGACAAAATATGAGTCTTTCTTATAGTTCATAGTGTTAAGAGCTGGGTAATTTTGATGATTAATTTTCTCATCAGGTAGTGTGCATAGCACCTTTTAGTGCTATAATAGCTAACCAGTAGGGATAAAGCTGTTAGGCCAATACCTGTAGTATGATATTTTGTGTTCTGACAAAGCTTGCCTGGAGATCAGAGAGCAGAGCTAGCCACTGGTTAACCACGGAGGACAGGTGGTGGTGGCACACACCTTTAATCCCAGCACTTGAGAGGCTCACACCTTTGACCCCAGCACTTGAGAGGCTCACACTTTTAATCTCAGTACAATTGGGAGGTGGAGACAGGAATAAAAGGCAAATGGAGTCAGGATCTTGGGCCCCCCTTTTGATCAAATGACTGCTCCATTGATTCTCTGATCTTTTAGGTTATACCCCTGATATTTGACTCCTGGTTTTTATTGATAAGACTAAATTCACACTTCATATGGAGCCGCAACGTATGACAAGAATTTCCACATAAAGCCTGAAAGGGCTTTAAAAAGGATTCTAAACATACAAAAAATGGAGTCAAACTTGGCTTCTTGGAAACTGCTTTTTTTCTTGGATAGGCTATGTTTCCTAGCAGCAAGCAGAGGTATGGCTCCTTTAAGAGAGGACTTCCAGACTCAGTGGTTGTGACAGAAATCACAGGGCTATTTTAAGAGGCCCTGCTACCAAACACATAAATGGGGTTTATGAGCAGTGGGTGGCATGCTACTCAATGGCAGTGTAGACCCAGAAGCTCCCCAGAGTTGGGGAGATGAACATGGCTCTTGCTAATGCCTCTGCCATGAAGCTGCACTTTTAGAAAAAGAGGAATGGCAGAGCCAGTCGCCAGGGCAGAGGCAGAGGTCCTATCCATGCTGCTTAGCAGTTTAAAGGCTCATGTGGTCAGAAAAAGATAGAGATATGCAATAAAGACAGATTTAAATGGAAAAAACAACAGCAAAACCTCTAAATGGTTTACAGTTTGAAAAATGTGTGTAGGCTTGGGAGAGAGAAGAGAAAGGATAGAAACAGTCATAGATTCAAAAAATGATTTAAAAATAATAGTAAAGTCCTTAAAAAGGGAATAGAGTAATAAAAAATGTGATAAGCCATGTAAAGATGGAAAATTCACAGAGAGTCTGGATTCTATGTTTTATTGTGTTGTCTTTAGATTTTTTTTTTACTGTTAATGGGCAAATGATCATTGCTGAGAGACATTTGATTGTGAAAGCGACTAAATTAAAACAACATATATATTTTGAAAATATCTGGACTTCAAAATTTAAGTCAAAAGATACATTACTTTGGGGGAAGTGGTTCTGCTTTTATTTCCACAGGAAATTAGAGGCCCTATATTCATTCTAGGTTAAGAAAAAAATCAGGTTTGATTGAGGAAGATCCCCTGAAAAATCTTTGATGGGAGTAGATGGCCCAGATGATCCAAGGTTTCAGAATGCCTCTGTTGCAGTCTCCTCTGAGTTCTGCATCCAGAATGACTTCAAGGCCGCTGCTGGCTGAGATGATCCAGCCTCACAGAATTCTCCAGTCAGGACTTGACCATAATCCTGAATTTTCTCAGGGTCCCCCAAAGATTATCAGCAGTAAGTGGTCTAGAGAACTCCTCCCACATTTCCAAATGATGGGTAATGGATATTTATTATCATTTAAGGGTGGTTGGGTACAAGTTGTTACTGGTAATGGTTAAAAAAAAGTTGAACGAAGGAGATTAGATTCAAGGATCTCATTGTAAAAAGAAAGGGGTGGATATAGAAATGTGGTAATGCAAGTTAGGACAGAAAAATGAGTTAGATACAACACTTTGACTCACCAAAGTGGGAGAGATAATGGAGTATTTTCTTTGAATTTGTCAAATGCAAATGGACTAGATATTGTTAATGTAATTCTTGCCTATAGTTATTGACTTACTGTATTTAGACAAAAAGGGGGAAATGTATGATATTTTGTCTGTGTTCTGACAAATAAGACTTACCTGGAGATTAGAGGGTAGAGAGAGCCACTAGTTAACTATGGAGGCCAGGCAGTGGTGGCTCATGCCTTTGATTCCAGCACTTGGGAGGCTCATGCCTCCCAGTACAACTGGACAGGAATATAAGGTGGGTGGAGACAGGATCTTGGCCCCCTTTTGGTCTGAGGATCCAGAGACTTAAGAAATCACATGGGGATAGGGAGAAACCTCATGCTAGGGAAGTTCCCAGGAATCCACAAGGATGACCCCAGCCTAGACTACTGGCAATAGTGGAGAAGGTGCCTGAGCAGGCTTACCCTGGTAATCAGATCCATGAATACCCTACTGTCATCATAGAGCATTCATCCAGTAACTGATGGAAGCAGATGCAAAGATCCACAGCCAAGCACCAGGCCGAGCTCCAGGAGCAAAGTTGAAGAGAGATTCTATGAGCAAAGGGCATCAAGATAATGATGGGGAAACCTATAGAGACAACCAAACCAAACTAGTGGGAACTCATGAACTTTAGACCAACAACTGTGGAATTTCCATGGGACTAGACTAGGCCTTCTGCATAAGTGAGACAGTTGTGTAGCTTGGTCTGTTTAAGGGCTCCCTGGCAGTGGGTTCAGGATCCATCTGTGGTGCATGAGCTGACTTTTTGGAGTCCATTATCTATGGTGGTACACCTTTCACAACCTTGATGCAGGGGGAGGGGCTTGGACATGTCTCAATTGAATATACCAGACTTTGCTGACTCCCCATGGGAAGCCTTACCTGTTTAGAGGGAATGGGGAGTAGGTTGGGGGAAGACTGAGGGGAAGGAGGAGGGAAGAAGGGGATCTGTGATTGGTATGTAAAATGAATAAAATAATTTCTTAATAAAGAAAAAAAAGAAGTCACTAGTGGCTATTTCTTTGCTTCTCTGATCTTTCAGGTTATTACCCCAATATTTGACTCCTGGTTTTTATTGATAAGAATAGTTAGGATCACACTGCAAATACTAGCTTAATATATCCATGGTCTTTGATACAAGTCCATAGTCTCTTCATCAAAACGGCCATGAGTCATAGTAACAATCAGCCTGGGATGACATCCCCACTAATGCAATAGTGGTTTGAACATTATGAGAGTAACTACTTTCTAGTTGGATTTAACTCCTGCTACACAATAGGAAGCCCATCACTGGCACCTTTATCAGGGCCAATAATCTGTGATACCATAGGTACCAGGAGAGAACCTACCACTATTACTATGCTAAATGGACATACTATTAAGTTGACTTCTAATGACTTACTGTTATAGATTATTAAATCTCTCATCCGTTATCAGAGAAACATCTATTTGGAGTAGATGGTGATTAAACAAAGACTAGCAACTGGCCAAGGTGTAGAGAATTAGAGACTGTGGAATGCTTAGGCCTAAAGGGAACATCTGTACTGCACCCTTCCTTCCAAGGCTCAGAGATCATTGCAGACGGAGGAGTGGAAAGACTATAAGAGCTAGAAACAGTGAATGAATACAAGGAAATACTGTCCTCTTGCCACAAAAGGGCAGCTACACATATAGTTGACAACAGTTATGACAGCTTGTACAGTCCCTGTGAACCTGAAAGCCAAACCAAATCCCATCATGGAGGATAGAGGGAGGTCTGAAGTTCTACCAGAAGACACGGAGCTATTGGCAACTTATAGCTGCTAAAAGTTGGAGAGTCAGTTTTATACAGAGAGAGATAAAGTGAAAGAGTGTGGACTTGGGATGGTGGGGAGGTGGGGAGGATCTGGGAGGAGTTTGGGGAGGGGAAATTATGATCAGAATATATTGTATAAGTTTTTTCAATAAAATACAAAAGAATCTGAAGTACTGTGAGAGTGTAGCTCAGTGGTAGAATAATCACCTAGCATGAATTGGGCACTGGGTGGGCACTGGGTTTGCTTACTAACAAAACACATTTCTCATTCCTTGAAAAGAGTGGAAAGAAGCCACAAGCAGCTTCATCGTTATGTTTACATACATGGCCTGTGACCCTGATAGTTATATTATGATCATTAATTTTATATGTCAACCTCACTGAGCTAAGTGGTCAGATATTGGGTCAAACATTTTTTTCTGAATGTTTCCATAGGGTGTTTTCAGGTGAGATTAACATTTAAGTTGATAGGCTTTCAGTAAAGGAGATTTTCCTCTGTAATACAGATGGACTTCATCCAGTCAGTTTAAGCCTTGACTAGAGCAAAAAAAAAAAAATTTACTATAGCAAGCATTCTTTGGAATTTAAATGTGTTATCAGCTCCAACTTGGGTTTTCAGTCTACTAGGCCACACTAGAAACTTTGGACTCCTTAATTTCCACAGTTGTGTGAGTGGATTTCTTAACTCCATGTTATTGTACAGAGTATTGGTTTCTTTTCTCTGGAAAATCCCCAAGCAGTCTTTATTCCTTCTTTGAAATTAGTGATGTTTCACATAGTTCTGCATGTTCCTCATACTGAATGCATTGTAAGTGGCAGTTTTACAGAAAGCTGGGGTTGCTGTAAGACTACGCTATCCAATGCTATTTGTACCACACTTAAAAGATAGGTTATTTTGTCAATGATAAAAAGTTACTTTCAGCCGGGCAGTGGTGGCGCATGCCTTTAATCCCAGCACTCAGGAGGCAGAGGCAGGCGGATCTCTGTGAGTTCGAGGCCAGCCTGGTCTCCAAAGCAAGTTTCAGGAAAGGCGCAAAGCTACACAGAGAAACACTGTCTCGAAAAAAAAAAAAGTTACTTTCAGAAATCTGTAAAAATCTGGACCCATGTGAGCTCAGTGAGCTTCCCTAGCCTGTACTTTCTTAGAGCCTTTAGGATACTGGTTACACAGGAATCCTCAAACATTCATGAACTTTTGTGATGCTGAGTATTTTGTGGGACCTGGATTCTTAGAACTTTGCTTTGGGTGGAATAGGATCTGACATCCATTTTTGCTACATTGGGATTTGCTTATTTCTAAAACTGTGAAACTTGGAGATGAGGGAATGATTTGGTGGTACTTTGAATTAAATTGAAGTTGGAGAGGTCATGAGTATTTTTCTAATGGTTTAATGACCTAGTACTTATTTTTAATATGTTTCACTATGGTTAGAGTTGTGAGATATATTCTAATGATAAGGTCCATACAGAAAGGTGTCAAAGTGTTGGTATGCAATGGAGAAGAAGATACCAGAATTATTTAGAAGAGAGTCCTTCAAAATATGTTTGGTGCTGGCCCATAAATTGTGTTATATTCATCTGAAAATCAAGGAAGTATGGGGAAAAGATTTTATAGCATTTCAAGAAAGTAATCTTTGTTGATGATGAAAAGCTAGAATATGTATTTTTATAAGTCTTTTAAAATGTATTTCCATACTAATAATTTTAAGTTGATTTTACCATGTTACTGATCTGTCATAGATTGGCAATTAAAATAATCAAGATGGTACAGATAGTTGTGGGTTCTATGTTGGTTGAGAAACTGCCCATTGAGAAATATAACTGATCAGAGATCTCCTCTGGGCAAGAGCAAGGAATGATAATGTATGAGTAGGAAACACTGTGAATGAGACTTAGAGCTGGCTGCAAACATGCATATATAGATCACTGTGGAGGTATCTAGGGTACAGCAGGGAGTGGAAGGTGGTAGAGGAAGTTTAATACTTTCAGAGAAGGCCTTTGCTTGTTTGTGTTTCTTGTCAGATGGCAAAGTGTTATGATGGAACAGCATTGGGCAGCTTGGCCAAATTCTGTTCCCCTTTGGGAGATCAGTCCAGCTGTTCACCAAGTACTCTATGGGCTTTGTTAGTCCATTTGTAAATAGGAGTGAGAGTATAAAGAGTGATGATTTCTCGAACAGCTTATGTGAGTATGTTATTTGGCAGAGAAAACTCTAATTAAGGTGTTTAGAGTAAGCCAAAGATAACTTACTGTTTACATGAGCACATTCTCAGTGCTGTGCTCTCTGGCCCTCCCCTTGTATTCCTAGATCAGCTCAAGAACGTTATTTCATTTTATTTCTTCTAGTTGTCAAGTCAAACACTTGCCAGATGTGTATTCTTGAAAGTATGCCTCTTATGGTCAGTTATTTAAAATGATGATTTTCCTGGCCAGTATATTGTCCCATCTCCCATGAAGCTTCAGTGCTGCTGTCACATTTTAAGAAGAAAAATTTCCATCTCAGTGAAGAAGATGGTGATAAAGCAAGCATTTTAGGATTTTGAGAAAAGCACTTATGACAAACGTATTCATGAAAATGGAGGAAATGTATATTAGTAATGTGACACTGTTTTTCTTCTAAGTCTTGAAGTGACCAATTACCTGAGCTGAATATTGTTCCTTATCTTTTTCTTAGTAAGTTGTGAGTACATAAAGTTTCAGACACGTTTGAAAAGGGTGAACTTCCATTTGCAATGTAGAAAGGATAATGAAAAATCAGCAGCTCATTTTAGACTTTTGACTGTTTCTTTTGATTTCCGAAACATGCTTTCTTCGCTTTCTTTTGCTTTTATTCCTATATGGTGTTCCTGTCGGTACTTGACTTACTTTGTTTAGTTACAAATCCAGGTGTTATTCTGTTGGGAAGCTGCTGAATTGCTGTTTTAGTGAAAGGTTAGTTGGCAGTGTGAATTCTGAAGTTGTAAGCATAGCTCTCACTTCTGAATTCTCAAGAAAATGACCAGAAGATGGTGGATGGGTAGAAGGATGGCTTCATTCATTCATTCATTCACACAAGAAAGCAAGCAAGCAAAAATAACCAAACCTAGGCCACCACACACAACTCTTAAACCAGATTCAGGTCAATGAGATGGCTCAGGCAGTAAAAGTGCTTGCTTTCAAGCCTGACGACCTGAGTTCTATCCCCAGGTTCCGTGTAACAGGAGGAGAGAACCAACTCCTGGAATTTGTTCTATGCATTACGTACACATGCCATGGTATAGGTGTACCCCATACATTTACATGCACACATGTAACACAATAAAATAAGGGCAATAAAAAATTTAAATCAGATTCTTTAATGAGGTGGAGTGCAGATGATTTTCAAATAAAATAGCTGATTATGATATTGTGTTGATAGCCACTGCCTTAAAGCAGTGACTGCTTGTGACATTACAGATTGCTGTTCTTTCTTACCCACTTCACTCTCTTGAGTCGCTAAACCAGCAGACTGGGTTGTAGCCTCAGCTTTTTCACGTCTTCACACTCTCCCAGGTGATTACAGTTCCGGCCTTTGGACTCATGGACTTTAAAGGATCTTGGACTAAGTATGCTCTAATTATCTAGTGTTTGATTAGACATGCCCTCTGAAGACTGAGAGAATGATGAGCTTTAAAGTGTGGCACATCTTTCCCATTAGTGGTGTGCTAGCATAAAAGTCAAGATCAGAGAGAACCAGAGCAATCAAGGAAAGCATCAGGAGGCTGAGAACTGAGATTTGCCTAGAGGGAAGGGAATGGAGTCAGACACAGGAAGGAACATGGTATCCCAGAAGAGAACAATAGCTTACAAACCAGAAGGAGAGGCAAAAAGAACTTTCCCCCTCACACCATACACTTACACTTGATAATTAATGTTGAAGGTATGGTTCTTTAGAGAGGATGGCTGCTGGTGATGATTTGGTTTAAAACCCTTTGTTCTTTGTTCATAGAATTGACATTCCTTCATATGAATTCCTGCACACAGAATTTGCTCAAAACAAGCTTTTAAAAGTTTAAAATACTTTGTTTACTGATCTATCTGCCATTTATCTATTTTTACATTATGACAGTAGACTTTAATGTGCCAGATATATAAGGGATAAAAAAGAAGATAGAAATGTGTAACATACTGAAGAGTTATCACTTCATCTGTGAAGGACCAAAAAGAAAGTACATCAATGGATAATGAGGAAAGTCAAGGATAATATACAGATGTCTATTTGACCACTTAAATTGATACCATTCTTAGGTCTGATGTTGTACAAAATGAGGCTGATTTTGTTGACTCCTGGTATAGTGAAAAAGATAAGAATTAATTAAGTACATGTATAAATAGATGATTGGCTATTTTGTGAAGAGCAATAAAGCAAAACATGGTTTCTGTGTGATGATAGAGGGACTGCTATTTTGTTTAACATGGCATATCTGGAAAGATTATTCTGGGGATGGCTATTGGTATTGATTCTTCAAGGATGAGTCTTGATGCCACATAGTTGAATACCAAGAAAGGAGTTTACAAAGACTCAAGAGAGTAGAGATAAAGATGAGGAAGGCCAGTGTATTTGGAGAGAATTCACTAAAGTGACCCAGGTAGGGCTGGCCTACAGCTTTCAGGGGCTAGACATGTAATTACCATGAAGAGCCTAAGTGGATACCACAGGTTGTTAAATGCCAAGGCTTTGTAGACAGATAACTCATGTTATAGTAAAAGGAAAATAGAGAAATTTGTTGAGTTGGTAACTGATGGCATAGATTGTTTCCCAACGAGAAAGACAACTCCTCATCCTACTAGAATCTGCATGTTCCTGCATTTGTTATTTTCCCTGATGCTGAGACAAAATCCTTAGAAAAGCAACTTAAGAGAGAAAGCGTTTAGTTTGACTACAATTTGAGGGTGCAGTTCATCAAGGTGGGTGTAATGCTTAGATTTGTCAACTTCACAAAATCTAGAATCACCTGAGAATCTCAATAAGGTATGTCTAGGCTAGGTTGGTTTGTAGAGAATGGTCTTGATTATATTAATTGGCATGGGAAGACCAGCCACAATGGGAGACATCATTCCCTAGATTTTGGTTCTGAATTGTGGAAACAGTGAGCTGGGTAGTGGCATGTACAAACACACCTTTCTCTCTACCCTTGACTGTGGATATGATGTGAGCAGTGAGCTGAGTAGCAGCATGCACAAACACACCCCTTTCTCTCTACCCTTGACTGTGGATGTGATGTGAGCAGCTGTTTTAAGTTTTTGCCTCCTTGAATTCCCTGCTATTATTGAGTGTAAACTGGAATTATGAGGTAAAGCATCCTTTCTCCTCTAAGTTGCTTTTTTTTTTGTCAGGATATTTTATTGTAAGGTCAAAAAGAAAGGAATGGTGGGGAAATCTTGCTGGCAGTAGCTTGCAGCAGCTGATGACATTGCATCTATAGTCAAGAAACAAGAGCAATGGACTCTTGTGCTAGATAGCTTCCTTGTTTTTCTACAGTACATGACCCAAGTCCATGACACAAGCCCACGGAATGTGCTGCTCTCTTTTAGAGTAGGCCTCCCACCTCCAATTACCTAGTGGAGATAATTTCTTATAAGCATACCCAGAGTCTAAGTAATTTAAATAATCCCTCACAGGTGTGCATGGAAGCTTGTCTCCTAGATTCTATCAAGTTGATAATATTAGCCATCGCAGGTCCACAGGAAAGAAGGGAGAAAGTCCAGGGAGGTAGACAAGGCCTACAGTTATTTCTTGATTATTTAAAGTTAGGTACCCTAGTTTTCTTTATGTTGCTGTGATAAATACCATGACCAAAAGCAATTGGGGAGGAAATGGTTAATTTCATCTTATAGCTTATACTCTATTATCAAGGGAAGTCAGGTCAGGAACTGAAGCAGAGGCCATGGAGGGATGCTACTTACTGCCTTGCTCTCTATGTTTTGCTCAGCCTGATTTTGCTCAGCCTGTTTTTTTTTTTTTTGTTGTTGTTGTTTTTAGTAACTCAGGACCATCACCCAGGGATGGCACTGTCCACAGTGGGCCACCCTCTCTCATCAATCACTAATCAAGACAAAACATTCACATACTTGCCATAGGCCAACAGGATGGAGGCATTTTCTTAGTTGACTTCCCTCTTTCCAGATGACAGGTGGATGTGTCAAGTTGCTTTAAAAAAACAAACAAACAAAAACTAACAAGCACATCAGGCATATCACTGTAACTATACAGCATTTAGGAGGAGGTATTATAACCTTATTAGTAGAGAAGGACATTTGTGCATGGGAAAACTGAGCAACCATCTGAAAGTTTTCATAGTGTGCCATTAAGGTGGGATTTAACCCTCCTCATTTTGATTCTAAAACTTGTGCTGTATTAAGTGAGTAGGGAGAAATGTGATTTGTTTCTTGCTCAAATTAACAAATCATTTTCTTAGAATATGATGTACATCCAAGGTGGCAATTATCTAGCAGACATGTAAATGTTGTTTATTTTTCCCCCACTTATCTGACAGATGTAATTAAGCACTTCTGCCTGAATTCCTGAGTATCTGAACCTTCTCTGCACAGAGATGCGAATGAAATGTCTAAACATTTTTCCAGAAGATGTGAAAACTAGACTTGCTCTTGATTAATGTAGTTAAAGGGTCTGCTGGTGCCATATAAACTTGGCCCAAGTCTGCACATATTTTCAGTTTGTGCATTTTATCTCTTTCTTTCATGGTAAATTTCTTTCCGTCCTAGACTAGAGGATGGCAAACTATTTCTCTAAGGTATCATACAGGAAACATTGTTAGCTTTGTGAGACAATTGTTGTTGCATTTACTTATCTCTGCTCTTGTAGTATGAAAACGATGGAAAATGTATGTGAGAGCATGTGCTTTATGTGTCTGTGTGCACATTTGTGTGTGTATTAATGAATTAATGTTTCTGTTTCCCAATAAAACTCCATTAAAAAAAGTATTCCAGGTTGGTCTATGAACTGCACTTTGACACCTGATGTAAATGATATGTCTTAAAACTATGTTAATGTCACTTATCTGTGTCTCCCCATGTTTTGTTTGCTGTTTAGTTCTGCAATATCACTGTATTATCTTTGTGAATCTATTTTTTTTACAAGGATGCCTTTTGACCTTATAGTGACTTTTTCCAAGATAAATGGTGAACTTTATTAATCTCTTGTCTGCTCTGTGATGTAGTAAATTGAAGATTACATCTTCTAAAAATGTAAAGAGTGTTATTTTTAGATCCACATGCTGTTACAGAGTCTTACTTCTCTCCACACAAACAAAAATCTCTTTACCTTCTGCTTGAACCTACCTAGACTGGATTTTTTGTTTAATATTTAAGATATATAGGGTTTTGCTTTGTATCCCAAGTTAGACTTAAACTCATCATGCTCCTGCCTCAGCCCATTGACTAGTGGAATTTTAAGGATGTGTCACTATACCTGACTAGATTGGACTTTTTGACTACCTCACCAGAAAGGATGTTGCTAAGTTCATGCTGCAGGATATTGAGTCAAAGTCCTGAGGGGTGGAGTAGATTCCCTTTGAGGTACTTTCTTTGTTTCTCTCAAGATCCACATCCTTGGATCTCAGCCTTCATTGTTAGAGGAATCTCAAACTATGTCAAATGCAATGGCTACATATAAGGGCTTCATCTAGAAATACTAGAACACTGTAGTTAACAGTTCTCATTAACCTGATCTATAAGTAACTGAGACTTCAGGGCTCAGAGAGCCAAGTCCAGCCTACTCCTGCCTTTTTGAATAAAGTTTTATTGGAAAATAGCCATGCCTATTCATTTATATTATTCATGGCTTCTGCTACCTTGTAATAGCAGAAATGAATGGTCACAATGGAGACTGTATTTATGGCCCCCAAAGCCAAAAATACTTATTTTCTCATTCTTTATAGAACAATTTCCTGCCTCTTGCTTCTCAGCCTTCAGTTTTCTCACTGAGGCCCCAGGCATCTGGAGTACAGACAGCCCTGCCTGCTGTGCCCTGTCTGAATTTCTGATCTGCAGAATTCATGATGCTGAAAAATTGGTGGCTTTATAACACAATCTTTAAGAGTAATTTGCTATAACATCAGAGAGCCTGGAATGGAGGTAAATACAGTGCTTGAGAAAATGGAAAGTTGTGTTTGTTAAACTGGTAAAAGAACTAAACTGTGTATGCTTCTTTCCTTTCTATCCTCCAACAGACAAATATATTCAGTCCTTGGTTGTTTTCATATACTCTCTATGATTAAGGGACAGGTCCATGTACTCACCTGTTAGTGTTTGGGATATTTGATTATATTTTCCTTCCAGAAATTAGTATTTGTTGAAAGAACCATAATATATCTTGCCCAGTCATTGCTTCCATATATCCCAAACTAGTCTCATTTCACAATTACTCTTTGTTTATTATTCTAGTAAAAATCAGTGGCCTCTATTGGGCTACTGACAACCTCCAGGGTCACTGTACTGTAACTGTAGACCATTGTTCATGCAGATAGAGGTGCCATTAAAATATCCCAAACCATATTCCTTATTTGTTTTCTTTTGCCATTCATCAAAATGAAAGGTTTTTATGAGCTGGATTAAAGGCCATAAAATAAAATATATTATAATGTTCCTTCTGAAATGTTTCAGGCATTTATTAAAAATAGGGCAGTTAGAGGAAAAAGGTCAGTCAGTAATAATCAATTTCTTTAGCATTGATGTCATTCTTATTAAACATTTATCACCGAGTGTCGTTTCCGAGGGCTCTAGAAATCATTTTTCACTTTCTACATGTTGTTTTGTGGTTGTCAGTTATCCAGCCACAGAAAACATGTCACCTCAATTCTTCTACACTTTATAGCATTTTATGGACTGATTCCTTGGGACCCTGAGTTCTGAGGAATTGCACAGTGGAGGAACATTTGTAACCGGCAAGCATTCTCACAGTTTTCTATGAATTGTAAAGAATATTGTGTAAATTCTTTGTTTCAGATTTTGAAAAATTTTGGAGAAGCTGTATACTGTTTTCTCCTTTTCTTCAGTTTCTCTTATCAAATTTAAAGAATTTAAGAAATGTTCTTAGAAAGATTATTTCAGACCTGCTTTTCCTATATGAGCATATATGTATATATAATATACACATTATATATATGTATATGTATATACACATATATATGTATAATTTTTATGAATGGGGTGAAGGACAGTGGAGAGAGGGGAGAGAGAGATAGTGCTACCAAGACAGCAAAGCACATTGTATCACACAACACATATTTATGTATAAATCTGGTCCAATTTCTGCTGTTGTTTTTTGGGGCTTCCCATAAGCAGTTTACAGTATCAGTCTCCTCTTGTTAATTTCATTAATGGTAATTTCTCATTGTTGATTTGTTCTGTTGCCTTGAGGATCATAGAAATCAGCTTCTAGGACAAGACCTTAGTGGGAGAAGAACAAGGGTTTGATTTGCTGACAAGAGTTCTCGGTCTTTGCCTTGAAATATTTTAGCTCCTAGACTTTGTTGGATTATACCTCTTTCTACACTTTATTACAAATTCTCTCTCATTTAGATTTTTTTTACTTAGATGGATGTTTTGGCTGCAAGAATGTCTATGCACCATGTGCCTGTAGTGCTTGTGGAGACCAGAAGTAGGTGTTGGATCCCCAAGACTCCAGTTATAGATGCTGTGAGCCACTGTGTAGGTAGGTGCTGGGAACTGAACCTCAGTCCTCTGGAAGAGCATTCAATTAGTTCTTTTAACTGCTGGGCCCTCTCTCCAGCCACCTCCCACTTAATTTTTGAGACAGGGTTCCCTTGTGTTGTTCAGTTTGGCCTGGAAGTTACTTCATAGCCCAAGTTAACATCAGACTCACGGTCCTTCTGTCTTTAGCTCCAAAGTGCTGAGTATGCAGGCATGAACCACCATACTCAGCTCGGATCCTTTTACTTCCTAAAATATTCACCCTTTTCCTCAATGTCTATAAAATGGCAATGTTGGGGCTTATATCATGGGGCCTTTCTGAGGATGAAATGAGCTACAGTGCTCTTATTACTGTGCTTGTATGTGGCACATCGTAAGTCATGGTAATGTTTCCTTTTTCTACTTTTTTTTTAACCTCCACCAAGGGCTGAACTATCAGTGGAAAGTATTCTACCACTTCAAAGAAGCCATTAGAAAAATCCATTGACTCAAAAGGTTTCTCCCATATAAGGTTATATTGTCTATAATTTGATAGCATTCTAATGAGTTTCTCCCTTGAAGGACAATTTCTAGGATAAATATTAATCTGTATATGAATGTTATTCATGAATTGTCTTGTTTTAATTCAGAGGTTTTGAAAGCCAGATCAGCTAAAAGTTATGAAGGTCATGACAAAATATTAGGGTTGCATACCAGGTATTGTGTTTTTGTTTTTAATTTATTACTACATACTATTTACCTGGTCTTTGATTTGTGTGTGTATGTGTGTGTGTGTGTGTGTGTTATAAACAGAGACATTTTAATTTCAATCTACTGTATTGTTTCCAAAATATGAAATATTGATTTTGTCTTAATATTTAGATGATGTTGATTTTACATTAAAGTATCGAAGTTTTAGGATGCCAAGGGTAAGAGCAAACATGATTCAAAGACTTTGGGGAGGTAAGCAGTAGAATTTCAGTTGTAAACAGGGTCATTGTGTCATGTTAGGTGGAACTGTGACCTCATGATTTTCTTTTATCTAAAGAATAAACATAACATAAAAAGACACATATGGGTGTTGAGTTGACAGAAAATAGAAATATGATGTTTATTTCTATGATTCAACTTGTTCCTAGGTTTTACAAGTATCTGTTACATATTTCTGAAGTATGTTTGCAGTGGTATTTCTGAAGAAGACTAATTATGAGACTGTAGGCTAAGCAGATTGCCTTCTCCAATGTAGGTGCTTTCAATCCATTCAGTGAAGTCATGAAGAAAACCAAGAGTGAACATGGGAGAATTTGTTCTTTTTGGCTCATTCTCTTTGAGTTACGTCAAATATTTTCTACTATCTTCAATGAAGATTTAGATATAGGCTGGATCTAAGCCATCTTTTCTGTAACAAGTTTGCAGCTTGCTAACTGCAAATTTTAGAACTTCTCAGAATCCATAACTACAAGCAACGTATATGGTTATTTGTTATAGTACATCAATAATGCATGTCTATCTATCATCTTATATTTACTCTTCCCTTGGAGATCCCTAACACAAAGACTCTTAGCTAGTGGTGTTTATATAGCTCTCTCTTAGGGGTAGCTCCAGTTCCAGAGTTCCTCTGAGGAATCATGTGGAAGACAGCCTTTGAAAGACTTTCCATATGAGTTTGCGTGAATGCTTACCTGGTTCTCTGTTTGCCAGTCTTCTCTTGAATCCCTTCCTTAGTAAATCACCACATTCTTCATCTCCAGGTCTGCATTAGAGGAACCCAACCAAAAGCAAAATGAAAATAAATGTAAGTTTTTGTTTATATTATTAAAACACAGTTGATGCAAAACATTTGTGTTTGTTACCTTTTTGTCTCTTTCATAATGTGCCTTGGTGGGTTACCTTCGGGAAGGAAAGGTTTGTTTTGGCTTACTGTTTGAGAGGTTTTTATCCAGGATAGGTTGGTCTCATTGATTTTCAACAGTGACAAAGCAGGAAACTTGTGATAACAGTCAAAGCTAAGTAAGAGACAGGGAAGGACAAGCTAAACCCTACGAAAATGTGTCCTCAGTGACCTTTCTCTAATCAAGTCTCATTAAGTAATAGCACATTCATCTGTGAATTTATCAATCCTCATAATTGAATCACGTCTCCATAGTGTCACCATTGAGAACCAAGTTGATTGAAAGGGACAAAATATAAATTCACTTGCTGTTTCGGTGAACACAATGAGGGAGCAGGCCACTATCTGTAAGGAGATGTGGAAACTAAGAAATGGTTCAACTTCCCTCTGTAATAAATTTATAGAGCTTTAAATGATGGGGCTTCTGGAAAGAAAAAAGCAGGCAGGAAGATGGACAAAGAGAGGTAGGACTAAACAACACAGGAGGTTGGAAAAAAAATTCCTAGGGAATTCTGTCCTACATTTCTCCCAACTGGTTTGTCTGTCACTCAGTTCTAAGCTGTTTGCTGCAATGTCAATCAACCTCTCCTTTCATTACTGCCTTCATCCTTTCTCTGTTATTCATGCAGCGTAGTAATATTAGAGTTAGGGGGCAAGGAACAATGATAAGAGGGTGTGATGGCCGTTCTGAAGAGTTCTGGTACAGAAATACTTCATTAAAGTGATTCTTAAAATCGACTAATTTGTTAAAGTAAAAAATGTTCAGCCAGAGGGGAGTACAAGAAAGACATGTACCACCTTCCAAATTCCTAAAGCACTCTGGACAGTAGGTACCTCTCCCATTGTTAATCAAAGCGCTAACTGATTATATTCTAATTATGAAAGATGGTGAATTCTGCTGGCATTTGGACTCTCGTTTCTCTGTCACAATAAACTGAAGCTGTAGTTAGCTGTGTAGGGAGCAACTATTCCTAGTTCCTTAACCCTGAAGTGTTTCCTTCTACCTATGATTTTTTTCTGGCATAGCCCAAGTAAAATACTAAAAATAGGGTAGAATGGAAAATTCACTTATTGACAGCATGTGGGGAGCAGGGAGAGGGTGCCTAGAAATAGCCCCTTTCACATGAAGAAAAAAAAAGAACAGATTTAATGACCATGATTATAGCCAATTAAGTGCCTGATTCTGCATTAGAACAAAAGGCTATTGGTAGGGTTTTTAACTCCAAACACTTAGAAAAGTAGAACGGAAAACTTCCCATTGACTATTGGTGTTTATGATTTTGGAAGAGACTAGGAGAAAAGTTTCAATGGTGGATAGGGGAAAAAATGTCCCCAAGGTCTAGATACCCTTAAAATTAAGAGCACTAGCCATTTTTTTTAATCCCACAGATTACTCATCTGACCATTGGGCAAACTTCCTTTCCTACTTGTTTTACAAAGTTGTCATGATAATCAATTTAAAGCCTGGCTAGATGTATGAACTCTGCAACAAAGCTGCCCCAGTGAGTGGCATACAATGGTTTCCAGTGGAGTGGCTGTTCCTTGCTAACATAAGAACTTGAGCATGGGCCTATCTTTAGTATCCCCACCCCAATTTTGTCCTCATTTGTGTCATAAGTCAGCTTACCCTCCTTTGGGGGAGATAACTATATCTATATCCATTGTGATGTATTTTGATATTTCACACAGTCTAAACATTTATTAAAATCCAAACCACTGAAATAAAAGCATTGGTTAATAATTGCCAAGTGCACTTTGCTAAAGGTTTTTGGAGAATAATTTCTTTTAGGTTATTGTGTAAGAAATACCTATAAACTATATATACCTCTGTGCAGGTCATTCACTCTTCTCTACCAATGTGTCAGTGGAAAGAACATGGCTAATTAATCATGACATTTCTTGTGTTCATATGTATACTCAGAATCTTCTTCAACATTGGTAACCATAAGAAAATATCAGAGTTGGCATTTGAACAGAGACTGTAATCCCAATTCTAAAACTTGGCAACTTCACATTAGAGCATGAATAGGTGTTTAAATCTTTGCCAACATGACAGCTAACCGAGAGCATTTCACGGTAGAAGGAAGACAGAGAATTAGAATAAGATTTTGACTCAAAACAGGGTGATAAACTGCAAGGTGTTATGTAGTGAGATGACACCCCAAGGCATCTTGGAGGGGAGAGGAAGAATGAGAGGAAAAAAAAACACTGAATTCGGATCATCAGTATGTAATGAAGTGGCCACTATATGTAGATGGTGCTTGAGCCTTTAAGATGTAGAGAGCCTGATCTGAGATGTGCTGTGTCAAGCATAAGATTAATTTTTAAAGACACATGTATTTTATAAAATGTATTTCTCTGCATTTCAGCAAATGTTGTTATAAACAGTTTATATAGCTGCTTTTCTATGGACTGTGCCAAATTGTGTGACTTTACTGAGGTTTTTGTTGCTTTTGGATATTATTTCAGGATATCATTAGCTTACATTTATTTTATATAATAACTGCACCTTGGTAACATATTGCTTGGCACACTGCCAATAAGTGACAGCAATGGGTCCATTTCCTGGAAATGGAATCAACCCACATGACATCAGGGTAAAATGGGTGACTTTCAAATCACTGCAGTTGCACAGTACTGAGAAATATGTTTTAGAAAGATGAATGATCACATAAATGATATCTTTTCAACAGTATACTTTTCTTACTATCTCTGGATATTCTCCAGTTAAACTAATGCACAATCAGAAAGAATAAGTCACTGTGACAGGGCTGAGTCTAACAGTTGTCAGCAACTGCTGGGGATGCTTATCACAAATATAAAACACAACAGGAGTATTTGTCTTCAAGAAGAGCTGCAATGGGTACTAATGCAATAATGTCATGATCAGAACAGAATTGAATTTTTGCTGGTCCCTGTATGACGAGAAAGACAATAAGGAGGCTATGCAATGAGCAGGGAATCTGGAATTCTGGAAGGACATGCACCTTTATGTAGAAATATAGAAGATAAAACGCAGAACCCTTTTCCTTGGAAACCAATAGAAGAGAAATCTGATTTTGTTGTTCTAGGGTCAAATGTTTAAGTAAAGTAAGTCAATGGTTAAGTAACTCCTTAGCTGTTTTATTGTTAGTATCTGGAATGCATTGTTGAGCATTTGAGACAAGTTGTGTCATTTAATGTCTTTGAAGTCCTCATCTGTGAAATTTTTAAAGTAATTATTTGTGAGTATGTACTAAGCATAATTTTGGCTTGAACTTCATGTTGATATAAATACAAAATGTATCTATATCAGGTGAGTTTCTCTAGAATTTAAGAACTTACACCAGTTACATGAGTTAGTGGTGGTTTAATTTAAATAATACAGAAAAGCACTGGTAATGAATGGGAATGTGGCAGGGATGAGAAGGAAGCCAGGTCAAAGGAAGTGAGTGGTAGGTGCCATAGGAGACTGTTCTTATGACTCACAGTGGTTCCTTGTGAGGGATGAAGAAGCCAGTACCTATATGTCATTGGTCTGAGGACATTCCTAGAGTCAGAAACTACCAGTTCTGCTGTGTGCTTAGATGAGGGCTAAGTATCATTCTACAGACAAGAAAAGTCCTGAGTCTTGGAGTTGTGGCTGTGTGCCACCAGACAAGGACCATACATTTGAGATGAGTGAGTGTGAAGGGGAGACTGGTGGTACTTACAACTTAAAGTAAGCATTTTCTGGAGGAATGCTGCTGGGAGAAGTTACTCTTGAATTATTTAGTAGTGAACAGAACAGACGTGATTAGAAAGTAATGGTCCCAATGCAGTGGGTTTGTAAGATTATATATAGGAATTTAATGTTATTTCCTTACCATGGGTTTGTTTGCATTTAGACTCATGCAAACTAACATTGTTTTTCCAGCTATTGTAATATGAATGAACACTCACAGGAAAATGGATCTCTGAGTATTGCTGAACAACCATTTGAAAAGCTGTAATTATTATAAAACAATTTGGCAAGGGGAAGGTTTGTTGGTGGAAATGAAAAGCAGTTTTGAGGCCAACAGTTTGTTATTTTCCCACAAACAAGCTTAATGGAAGATAAAATTATTTTCTTTCTTTGGCCAACTTAGAGCAGGAGCTGCAAATTCTATCCCATTAATATAGACCAAAGCAGTCCATGCTTCATATTGACAATCCTAACTTTTAATTTTTTTAAGGAAGAACTAAAATGCTAATCAAACTAGAAGGGGAAATTCATTTGATTGATTGCCATGTTTACTTTAAAAAATTTGTTCCCCACTAGAAAAACTCAATCATGAGAATGAAAATGGTTTATAAGTAGGGTTGTTGTTGCTTTGTCAATTGGAAATTTGAAAGGAATTGCTCCTCTTTTCATGTATTGTTTTCTGAGATTGCCTCTCATTTTCTTGTCCAAGCTGTGCTGAACTTACCTACTTAGGCTACCTTCCTGCTACAGCCTCCAGAGTTGCTGTGGAATGTTCTGTATGCTCTGAAAATGTTGCTCTGATTGGTTAATAAATAAAGTGCTGATTGACCAGTAGCCAGGTAGGAAGTGTAGGAGGGACAAAAAGAGAGGAATAGGCTGGGAAGTGAAAGGCTGAGTAAGGAGACGCTGCCAGCCACCACCATGAGAAGTGAGATGTAAAGTACCAGTAAGCCACAAGCCACGAGGCAACTTATAGATTAATAGAAATGAGTTAATTTAAGATATAAGAACTAGATAGCAAGAAGCCTGACATGGCCATACAGTTTATAAGTAATATAAGCTTCTGAGTGATTATTTTATAAGTGGGCTGCGGGACTGCAAGAGCTTGGAAACTTCAGCTACACAGAGTAGTTAGGAAGACAGCCAGAAGCCATTGTATCTAGCTTCAAATTGTTTTTAATTTTTAATTTAATTTGTGTGTATATTTAATATATATATATATATTATTTGTGCATTGTGCTGGTGTGTGTGCCTATACATGTATAGAAGCCAGAGAGGGACATCAGTGTCTTCCTCTACTGGTCTCTACTTTCCCTTATTCACTTAAGACAGAAACTCTCACTGAACCTGGAGGTCACAGTGTTTCTTTAGTTTTTTTAGGCTGGCAGCAACAGCTTCCAGCAGCCCTGCTGTCTGTGTTTCCCCCACCACCAGTACAGGTGTAATGCTATCTACATATGTGGCAACTGGGGATCTAAACTCAGGTCCAAATGCTTACCCAGTAATTTCTTAATCTACTGAACCACTTCCTCATTACCTGTCAGTTTTGTTTTTAAGTCTAGAGAAACACATAGCTAACCATTGGCACTTGTTTCATTCATTGTCAGCAATGTCTCCATGTTTGAAAACTTAGTATTTCAAACACAAAGGCATGGTGCAGTTGACTTGAAGTCTTTGATATAAACAGGGATGTTCAGACTTAAATTGACTGACCTCTAGCACTGAATTTGTACAAGGCAATGGACCACGAAACTAGAAAGGAAATGACCAATAGCATTTTATTTTATTTCTCATTTATTTTCCCATGAGCAAATTATAAAATGTAATTGCTCTAGTAGTATAACTTTAATTTATTCTAATTAGAGTATCTGAAAATGGTCTCCTTCTTTTTGGAATGAACATTTTACTGGAGCATCTGGAAATATCTATGTGGCATTTTGAAGCTGATTAAACTATGATAATAATGTTGCTCTCTCAAAAAGGTGGGCATTTCAGGTTTTCTGCTAAGCATTTACTCTAGTTCCTACCTAGCTCTGTTACTTTCCACTTAGTTATCCTTGGTTTTCTGATGATATTCCACCTCCCCAGATGTTCTCCTGTTTTCTGTTACTCCAAACATTCTCTTCTCAGGATTTGCATGTACAGCACTGTTACACAGCAATTTCCTCTGAAGCTCATCAGGGTGTGGAGAGTTCCAGGCTCCTCTAAGTCCCTCTCTACCTCTACAGCCAGGAGGTCTGCCAGCAGGCATGGCTCCAAGCCCTCTCTGTGCCTAAGTAGGGTGCCTCCGGGGATAGTGTCGAGTCTATTTTAACTAGATGAAACTGTGGAAGCCTTGGGCTATAACAGGGAGTCGGCACTCAAGGAGGAGGGGGAATGCCTCACTCACAGCGGTTTCGCTGGTCTGGGGGTTAAACTTGCCTTGGAGCTGAGACCGGATTAGCTCTTCTTCAAGAATGAAACTGTGTAGGTTTTGCCTGGTTTTACTGAGCTCTGTAGGCGGTACCCTGAAGCTTAAAGTGCCCCCCAGCCAGGGAGGAAACTGAGGGTGGGAGCCACCCAGGCCTTTGGAATTTGCCCCACATTGGGCGCCAGATATCAGTGAAATTATTAAGGCAACTCCATGTAGTTAAAAGGGAGGTTTATTTTGTGGGGTAACTTACAAGTGAACAGATAAGTTACAGGGTCTGGGAAAGGTGTAGCACAGTCCAGCGGTGTTCTCTGGAGAACTCTGCTTGGTCTGCCTCCAGCATCCAGGGTCCAGGAACCAAGAGAGCTGGCCCATCTGGATCTCCAGTTTTCAGGATCCTCTCTCGACCCCACCTTGTAGGAGTGACAGTTACCAAAGACTCAATGGGGGTTGGAACTTCCAGATCAAAGCTGGAATGGCTACCCACTACAGGAATCAGAAAGTGGTAAAGGGAGGCACATTAAGACTCAAGAAGTAAACAACTCAGAAGATTCAGGAAGTCCCTGAAACTATCCAAAGGCAAGTTATGTAGTAAGCTTCAGAGGTCCAGCTGTCATAAACTGTCACCAAAGTTAGTATAGGTTTTTGGTGATGCACTGCATTTGGGTTATTCTTGCTCCTATAAATGACCTCAATAATATTGCTTCTAGGTTCAAAGAATTGGATTTTGGTGGTGTCTTCACTTTAGTTTTTTTGTCAGTTCCCTATCTGGGTCAAGTACACATTTGTTCTCATTTCCCTGGGAATAGTGTCACACAACATATACCCTTTGATTGGAATGCTGTCCCCTCTAAACCCCATCCTGACCTCTGCCTCCTGTTTGTTTTACTTACTTCCCCCTGGCCTCCTTTTACTTCCTGTATTTTTCATTCATTTTTGCTTCACACCATTGTAGTTATCAGATGATATATAATGGCATGCCAGTCAACAAAGGACTACGTATGTGATAGTTATTATGCTACTCATTTTTTTCTTTGCTATGGCAACCGACTTTTAAAAGGGAAGGTTTAATTTGGTTCATGGCTTTGGAGGTTTAGATATGTAATTAGCTTCCTCCATTGCTGTGATTCTGTGCTGAAGCCAAAACATCAATGGTAAAAGGAAAGCTGCTTGCCCCATGACAGTCAAGAAGCAGAAACTGCAAGAGTGACCCTGCACTAGTAGACTCCCCCCTTCTTCCATTTTGTTGCATCTGGACTCCTGCCTATTAGATGCTACATCTTGCATTCGGGGTAGATTTTTATTCTCTGTTGTTCTCCCAAATGCCTCTCATCTCTGCAAACACCCTCACAGACATACCCAGACATGTGCTTCACTGATCTAGGTGTCTCTTATTCAAGGTAACAATCACAGTCACCCCATAAGATTAGAAGAGTTAAAATGTCCTACCATCCAGGGTCATGAAACCCATCATAACATTATAGAACAACATGTTCCTCATGTGTTTGTGGTGATGCTGACCTAAACAACCATTGTGCTGTCAGACATAAAAATGTTTGAAAGGAATCTTTGATCTGGGCAAGATGGTACCTTTCTATACTCCAGCATGTGAGGCAGGAGGACATGCAAAGGGTCCCCTGGGCTACAAAATGTGATGCTATTCTGAAAAACACAAAGTGAAAAAGGTATTTCAGGTAAATAATCTTCAAGTTTCCCTATAATATTTGAACAATATGATGAGTGTCACTCCATTTGGGTGTCAGGTATAAGAGATGTCCCAGAAAAATGTATGCCCACCAAGAAAGTAATGACTTTATTATTTACATCCATCTAGAAAAGATGTAAAGGGATTTTCATTTAATGGCGTCTTTGGTTTGCTGCTCTATTCATTTTTAGTTACAAGATCTGGCTATGTGACCTTAATTCTATATCAGATCTTTATGGTTACTGCCTTCTTCATGTGAACCCCTCATCAGGTCTACCCCAGAGCTCTTTGATTACGTGAATCCACTTGTTCTGGTTCCCAAGCTCTTCTCTGAAACCAACCCAAAGGAGTGCTGACCAATCTTATGTTCTGTTTTTCCATTTCCTTTACTTGAACCATTTGTAAGCCTATGCATCTCTCTTAGAAAAAAGTCTCATACACTAGTCCCTCCAGCCTCATTATTCACAGAGTTTTCCTTGTCTTCTGTGTTTTAGCCACTTGAGCTTTCTTCCAGAAGGATTTTGTACCTGAGGATGTGTGCTACTCTCTTCTTCACCTGGTTTACTACTGTTCCTATTTAGATCTTAGCTATCAATTATCTGTTCAGTAGAACTATGGGATGGTGGATTTTCTGTGTCAGCTTGACTAGAGCACAAAGTCAGAGGATCACTCATGGTGTCTGAGGGGTTGAGACTGACATTTGAACAGGAAACTCAATAAAGCAGGTTGCCCTCCTGGTGGTAGGTGGACATCCACTTGATTGAAAGTCAGATAGAACTTAAAGGTTAAGCAGCAACTTTTGCTTGAACTGGGGCATCTGTCTTTGTACTTTCACTGAAACAGCAGCATTTTATGGGCTTTCTTTTTAACTTGCTTTCTATTTGTAGCATTTCTTTGTCTTCTATCTAAGAGTTCTTGCTTTGGTATTCTGACCTGTATTCCAAAAATTTAGGATGAAGAATCTTCTTGCATCCAGCAGTTCAATCAAGAGTTCTCTTGTATCCTCAGACTTCAGCTCAATGACTATACTTTGATGTATGTCCTAGAATCACATTCTGAACCATACTATTTGCTACCTGCCCTCTAGACTTCTCTTCTACTAGCTACAGCCTGGACTTACACAGGCCTAAAAGTCTCAGGTGTCATATGGAGACACTTGACTTAGTATAGCTTCACTGTTCAAGGTGAAACTTCCAAACTTACAACCTATTCTAGGAAACAAGTTTCCTCTATTCCTGAGACTATGTGGGATGGCCTTGTTATCAACTGAGCTGCAAGTATGTCAAAATATGCTTCAGAATTCTTCACTTGTATAATATTTTAACTCCTTTTAGGTCAGCATGACATTCATTTGGATTCCTCCAAAAAGAACAGCCTGTTCCCTTTGAAGTTTGCGTATTTCAGGGTGAATGACTTTCTCCTCCTTCATTTCTGCTTTTGGAATCTTAACGAGCCAACTTTGAGTTTCAGAGACAGTGACCTTGTTTTTGAGTGAAGGCATTAATTACTTCTAAATGCCACTGTTAAGGGAATATCAACATTCTGATCTTACTCATGAATTACAGTCCATTTAAAGTATCAGAAAGATTCTATCACTTTCTTTTAATGAATCAGAGCATGGTTTAAGATGTTCCCATATTGCATCAAAATCATATGCATGGTGGAAGGTGGTGGTTAAATCTATATCTTAGAAGTGTGCTGCTGTCCAGGTTATTTGGAATTGACAGGGGCCTTGGAATCTGCATTTCTAAGAAATTATTAGGAAAGTCAACTGACCAAAACCTTCAGTGTTTTCATTATGTGTTGCTGTTAAGAAAGGAAGGCTGGCACCTTTGAATTTAAAAACAATTTTGGTACTATTACACATATTCATCCTCAAAATTAATGGATTTCATTATGAAGTTTCAGTACATTGTGAAATGCAGTTTCTGGCATGACTCCAGGAACTGATGTGACCAGGGAGGCAAAGGAGTGAAGAAAGGACAAACACATAGACATAAAAAAAAAACCTGGAATGGGTGGTCTGGGTTCTCTTATAGAGAAGTTACAGCACTCTGGAAACAGCATGTTTACTATGTACATCGATCAGAGAGACAAGGTTATTGCATATGGTTGAATGAGGAGGCAAAGTTATTACATATAGGTAAATGAGGAGGCAGGTTTAACTTATCTCCATAGAAACTGTCTTTTGTAGGCATCTTCAGGCTAAAAATATCTGGGGTAAGAAAACCCTGTAGGATGTTTTCTGTACACACTATTCAATATCCACATGACCATAGTAAGGTTTTGCCATCCTTCTTGAGTCTTATCCTTCCTCTGTGTGTGTGTGTGTGTGTGTGTGTGTGTGTGAGAGAGAGAGAGAGAGAGAGAGAGAGAGAGAGAGAGAGAGAGAGAGAGAAAGTGAGAGAGAGAGACTCATGGCTGGCTCATATCATATCCCACTCAGGTCTTTATATATATTCAGTACTTTCTCTTCTTCCCACAGAGAATATTGTCCTTTGATCTTGATATACCTTCAAGTCTACTCTCTTTCTCCTTCCCTCTTCTCCTTCATACTCCTTCCACTTCCATACTTTCAAGCCATCTCCCCAATCCCGTTAGTTTCTACATGTGAAAAAAATATGAGATACTTCTCTTATGAGTCTGTCTTATTTTGCTTAACATTATAATCTCTCTTTTTTGTACATTATTTTGCACATGGAATAATTTCATTCTTCCTAATGGTTGAATACTATTCCCTTTATCAATTGATAGACACCAAGCCTATATTCCATGTCTCTGAAATTATGAAGAGTGACATGATAAATATGGGTATGCTGTTATCTCTTTTGCATGTTGGCTTCATTTATTTCAGCTAAATACTTAGGGTGGTATATCTGGACCATACATTAGTTTAATTTTATTAAGGAAACTCTGTAATATGTTCTATAATGGCTATACTAACATATATCCACAGCAACCATATTATACACATGATAAGGGCTCCTGTTTCTCCATATCATTGCCAGAAATTTTGTTTTTGCTTACAGACAGTTTGACCAAGATGAAATAGAACCTACATGTACATTTTGTTTGTTTAATTTACAGTTTTTCTCATACTGAGATTGAACCCAGAGACTTGGAAATGGTAAATGAAAGCTCTATAACTGATCCACATTCCCAGACTCTCTCATGTTTTCAATTTTCTTTGTAGACCGGGTTTTGCTCAGTTGTTCAGCTTTCACTGTAGTTTTCATTTGTGTTTCCTTGGTAGCTAAAGATACTGAACATTTTTTTATTGTACTCCCCACCCCCATCAGTATTGTTTTCCTTTAGGAAAAAAAGAGTCCCTATGTACAGAATCATGGAGTCTGGCAGTTCTGCATGGCAATGGTAAGAGCCATTTAAGCATTTAAGATAAGATTTAACCTTATCTTTTAGCTGCTTCTCAGCTGCAGCCTGCCAGCAGCCCACTGTTCTGTTTTCCAGAAAGCTGGCTCTCTTATTCTCCTGTCGTTTTCTACACTGAATGGACAGTCATGACTGATCTCATGTTTGCCATCTTCCCGATGTCTTCCCTAAGCAGCGCAGCCCACCCTGATTCTTCATCTCTCAGCTCTCTTTTCATTTATTTATTAATTCCTTTAAATAGCTCTCCTTTGGCAAAGAAACAGACAGCGATTTGAGTGCTCCCTGTGAGTATTTCACCTCCCCACTCAGTGTAAACTCCTGAGGACACAGTCGATGATTTATTCATCCTCTGTTCTAGCCACGTTGCCCAGAACACAAGACACTGCAAAAAAAAAAAAAAAGAGTTTGGGGCTGAATTTCACTTTTAGATGAAAGACTAGTGAGCTCTTCAGTTTCTGCTTTTTGAGTCATGTTTACTGCTTTGACTGACTAATTAATTTGCAGTTTTGTTGAACCCAAAGTTTTTAATAATAATATCTACCACACCCACAGTGGGTAGCGTGTATGTACCTTGCTTTGTGCATTTGACAACAAAGGCAACAGACAACAAAGACAGTCAAGCTGTTTCATTGATGAGGAAACTGAGTGTAAATAATGAAGCAACTACCTGAAATAATAGAATTAATTAGCAAGATTGGGTCAATTTGTACTTAGGACAGCTCCAAAATTTCAGACTTTTGACTACTGTATTATGGTGTCTCCCAAATTTAAGAGATAATAAGAAATTCTGAAGTATTGATAAATTCACTCACCTGTTAGTTGAATTATCCAGCTAAGGAAACACAATGATCTCCGAGTTTATCTTGTATTTAGACTGTGTTGGTCAAGTCAAATGAGAATTATTCTTTGGAGATAATGTGCAGGATCTTTTGGGGGAAACTCTTCAGAATAAAAATTACTTTTTCTTTTATTCCCTGGCCTTCTAAATCCAGTGCATATAGTTTGATGGCTGGATAAATTACAACCCTGGAACTGTATATACTGCAGAATGATATGGAGGCAACATACATACACATTTTTAAAAAGAGTTATTTATTTTTCTTGTGTGAATGAGTGTTATGCATGTTTGTCTGTCTATGTTCCATGTGCATGCAGTGCCTGAGGAGACTGGAAGAGAGCATCATACGGGTGAGTGGAACCAAACCTGGATCCTCTGCAAGAGCAGCAGTACTCTTAACCACTGAACCATCTCTCCAGCCCCTAAATTGTTTTCCATAAATACAGAAACATATGCTATTACCACATGAAGAAAATGTTTTCTTTTTCCTGTGGGGTATTTTTCTCCCCTTTTCTTGAGGGTCAGCCTAGGAGGCACAGACCTACCTTTGTCTCTATAGTCCTCTCTCTCATTGACATTTCCCTTATCACCATCATGACATATTGAAAGCCTTGTTCTTAGTGATCATACTTCCTCATACCCGTGGTCTCTATCAGGACATTTTCCTTTCTCTGTAGGACCTAAACTCTGGAAAGGCAAAGCAGGCAATTATTTTCTTGTTCAGCTTGTCTCCTCCTTCCCCGAAACAAGTACTACTGCAAGCTAGTCCCATGAGGCTTAATAATGAAAGATGATAAGAGAATAGATGAGACTAAAAAGTGCAATATTTAGTGCACCAACGAATAGCGTGTGTGTGTGTGAGCACGCGTGCGCAAATATAAGCATGTGCATGCACACATGTCTCTGCCTTTACAATCCTCAGTAATTTATTTATTTATTGTTTCTGTGGGTAAGCAAAGATTGATATCCTCTTCTGGTCAGAGTAGAAAGTAAACATCAACAAAGAGTTGGAAACTATTGAAATTTGGATGAAGCCCACTTTTTTTTATCTGATAGGTTTTATTTTTTTATTAGTCTACCAGCACCCAAATGCACTGATCCAAAATACTTTCCAAAGATGGAATTTGGAGTTCAGTCTTGCCTGGAATTTCATTACAAGACCATCTGATTAGCCTTCTGAACAGTGTCTTGAAAACTATTACTGAGTTATCTAGAATTTTCTGAGCAGAAAACATGACAGTGTCTCTTAAGCATTTTTGTTGTTGTTGCAGTACACAAAGAATCAAAATGGCTTTCTTTGGATAAATATAATTAGGATCATTTTATTTTGGAGACAGACCTTATTTAATAGATTTTTCAAATAAAAGAAACATCTTGCCTTCAACACAAAGGATCCCAGAGGAGTAAAGGCTAAGGGGGTTTAAGGAAAGGTAATGTATGATTTGCTGAACTTTTCAAGCAGTCAGTAAGTAAAGAAACTCCAGTGTCAGAAACTAAGGTGGTATTTTCTCTGTGTAACTTAAGCTTTTGAAGTGGCTTGAGAGATCTGAAAAGGACCAATTGTCTGTTTAGTGTTCATCTCATTAAATTGTTCTCAAGGATTAACAAGATAGGTCTGCCTTCAGCTTTGTTCAGCTCTGTTACCAGCCACTCCCTCCCCTGTCTGTGTCTGTCTCTCTTTTCCTCTCCCCTTCTATCCTGCTTCAGCATGAGTCCCAGGTGAGCATTCCTGCTGAAATGATGGCCGGTCCTAGCTGCAGATCATTCATTACAGGTTATCACTGGCAGATCTTTACACTGAGAAGTTTTCCCACCCAAGCCTTAATGGCTGTTTCTAAAACTATTGACATTTACCAAGTCAGGGGCAATTTGTCTTTTAAGAAAGTGCCAAAATAGCCTCCTAAATGGCACTCAAGGATGATCCAGAGCATGAATTTGCATTATGGAGAGAGCTGGCACTGAAGTTAGCTAGGAGAGGTGTACAGTTTGGCTGGAAATCCTTGTCATAGATGGGGTTTATGAGTGAGAAATCTTGAAATGAATGTTGTCAATTCCTTGTCTTATAACAGAAATAGCTATATTTTTGATATCTGTGTATTCCTTTTTTTCTATAAGGTTGCTAAGGAAACCTTATTAAATTTTATTGGTTTATTATTATAATCGTGTGTGACATGTGGGTGCTCACATGCTAAAGTATTCAAGTGGAGTTCAGAGCTCCTCCTCTGTGTCTCCTCTTCTATCTTTGCCTTAGTTCTGGAAATTGAACTTAGATTGATAGGCTTGTGGCAAAAATACCTGTGCCTACTAAGCCACCCCACCAGCCCTATCTGTGTATTTTTATAATTAAAGGAAAGTAAGTGAAGAGTCCTTTATTTTGGGGTTCATGTCTACCCTTTGCTATGATATGGCCAGGATTTTATGCAATTAAAAATCTTATTTTTTTCTTTAATTCATTAGTTCATTTTCCCACAGATAGTTAATAAGCCCTATTACTACAAGAATCTTTGAGGATAAGATCCTTAGCTCAAAGTTGTCACACTAACAAATATTTGGGAAATTAATATTTAGTAATTCCTATACTTACTGAGTAAACTGCATTGGAGTAAGCAATAAAGAATTGAACCCAGTATTAAATAAGTTTGCTATTGTATATGACATTCACATGACTTCAAGTTGTCCTTGTAGCAAGGCAAGTCCTTCAGTTTGAGGGTGAAGTTTGCTCTGCTTTGGCCAAACATTAGGCAGCTCTATGAATTCATTAGACCTACAGAAAATGTGTGACATCCACAAGATGTCAAGTAACACTGTGACAAGGCAAAGCCCTTTGGGCTGAGGATGAAATTTACTCTGCTCTGGAGAAGATAAGAGTAGAGAGTTTACCTTTGCAAAGTAGGCATGTCTTAAGGATTTTCTTGCTCAAGTTCAGAAGGTTTTTTGCACATCTTTTAAAAAATAACTTAGGCTATTTTAATTATATTCATTCTATGCTTTTCCCTATTTTGTCCCCCTTCTCCTTTCTTGTCTAATTTTTATAACATGTGACTTGCTAAATAAGAACGTATAGTAACATTCAGTATCAAATTTCAACAGTAAAATTTACTCATTCATTATTCCCAAATGCACCTGTGGTGGTTAGTTTTGTCAGCTTGACACAATCAGGAATAACCTTGGGGAAGGACTTCTGAGAATGTCTGTGAGGGACGACCTTGATTACATTAATTAAAGTAGGAAGGCCTGCCCACTGTGGATGGCACCATTCCCTAGGCAGGGGGTCCTGAACTATATGAAAGTGGAGAAAGTAAGGTAAGTGTAGTGATGTGTACATTAATTCCTTCCCCTCTGCTTCTTGTCTATGGACATAATGTAATCAAATATCTGAAGCCTCTGCCACATTGAATTCCCAACAATAGACCCAGAACTGTAAGCTAAAACAAACCCATTCTTTCTTAAGATGATTTTGCCCGGGCATTTCATCACAACAATAGGAAATGAAAATGAGATATAACTTTAACTTTTTCTATTACATATTTTCTCATGCTAATCCCCCTTCTAATCATTCCTTACATAGCCTTTCCCATCTAGTCCTGCTGAGGTCATTTTGAAAAGTGTGATCCTAGGCTACCTTCTCTGGGAAACCTTCCTTTAACTTGCATTCATTTTGGATACAATCTGTTCTGTTGTGTGGACATAGTTATCTGTTACATGTTCCTGTGTTCAACTTTGATAGTGTTTAATTCTTTCATAATGAATAGATTATGACTTTTTTTAAGGAAAGAATTCTGTCCAATGCTTTGTTTCATGGACTTAAGCTCTTGAGTTGATACTTGCTCATGAATAAGGACTCCATTAGTATTTATTGATTATTTTTGAATCTTAGACATATTCATTTTTATTTTGCCATTCATAGATTAAAAAACAGGCCTGGAGCTGGGATAAAGTTAAAGAGTGGGTATTGAAGGATAAATATGATAAAGTATGTTATATACATATTAAAACATTTTAAAATCCTATAACACTGAAAAAATGGGCCATTAGGCATAAAATTAAGTGGGAGTGTTTCAATTGTAATGCCTAGGATAGGGATGTTTACAAGAATTCAGTTAGAAATAAAAATAACTCAATAGAGACACAGGGGCATAATTAAAAGACATGCTAACCAAAGCATTAGGTAGTCAGAATTCTGGTTACCATCCAACAGAATCCCACTATACTGTACATTTCATGGTTAAATCCTCAGTGACTGCCAGTGCTTAGTGGATATCCTTGAAATATTTGCTGAATGAATGAATGAATGATGAATAAATCATGAATGGGGGATTCCAGGAGCTACAGGGAAAACCATTAATTCACAAACTGATGAGTGTTTCAAAGCTTAAAATTTTCTAGTACTACATCAAAGGAAGTGGATCAGATTATTTTTTCAATGTATTTGAGATCATTTTCATGATCAATGTGATTTCATACTTACATACAAAATGTCATGGTTGTGAGATATGATTTATGGACTGTTAGGAAGCTTCTGTGTTCTGAAATTCTCTTGGTCACAGTAGCTGGTATTTCATAGCTGAAAATGACATACTCTGTGCATTTTAGATCCTTTTCTTTCTTTGAAATTTGTTCTGAAACAATTAGGGTAGTCTCTGCCCTCATCTAACAAGACCATCCTGGGCAACTGGGTGGCAAAGGTTTTAGGACTGTGTCTCTGAGGTGAAGCAGAGATTCAAACCTACCCAAGGGTTGTGAGTGGGTGGGTAGAACATTATGGTCTGGGAGTCTAACTGCTGTCCATGGGGATGTGGGTGTGTTAGAACAATGTTTCAGGCCAGGGTGCATTCTCTTCAGCAGTTGAATCTGTTGGGTGGATTTCTGTTTAATTCATAGTACAGTAGCAATTGAATTTTTCTTAAGCTGGCGTTTGCTGTTGAAGATTTCTGTAAAGGAGAGATAGTGTTCTCACCGACCATTTATCTCAAGTAGAGACACTGTTATTGAAAGTTATGTTTTAAGGGGGGAAATTATTTGAAACTTACCCTTAAAGCCTTGTTAGAAACAGGATTTCCATGTGCTTATTTCTAGTGCCTAAAAATAGGGTTACATTAAATGCAAAAAGGAATTTTATGGGTGTAATCAGAGTTATAAATTTCAAACTAAGAAGATCGTTTTAGATTATGTGTGTGGCTCCAGTGTAATTACATGGATCCTTCAAGGGAGAAGAAGAAGAATCCATGTAGGATTCTTCCGTGCTTCATGACTCAGCAGAATTAATGTTGTGAATCAATATACAACTCAACCTAAAAAGTCCTATTCACATTATACCCTTTCTTAGAGCTCTGAGAGTTTCTTCCACAGCAGTCTCCAAAGCTCTAATTATTTTTATGATACCATTTTAATTTTATTAATTTGCTTTTGCATGTATGCATGTGCACCATGTGCATGCAATGTCCACAGAGGCCAGACGATGGTGTTGGATACTCTGGAGCTGGAGTTACAGTTATTAGCCACCATGTGGGTGCTAAGCATTAAACTGGATCTTGTACTACAGTATCAAGTGCTCTTAACTGCTGAACCATCTCTCTAATCCCCAAACTTTGCATTAAAAATTTAACTATAAGCCAGGCGGTGGTGGCACAAGCCTTTAATCCCAGCACTTGAGAGGTAGAGGCAGGTGGATCTTTGTGAGTTCAAGGCCAGTCTGGTCTACAGAGCGAGATCCAGGAAAGGCACAAAGCTACACAGAGAAACCTTGTCTTGAAAAACCAAAAAATAAAATAAAATAAAATAAAAATAAAAAATTAACTATAACAAATTTTCATATGCATTTTTATACATATTTCATTTGGGTTGGTTCTCCTATCCTCATTTCCTTGTCCCACCTTATCTTCTATACCAATTTATCACGAGTATTCTACCTTTCACTTTGTTCTGTTGTCTTTCCCGACTCCCCAGTTCAAGTCCCCCCTCTTTCATGTTGCTAGAGTACCTTTCTAGTTTCCTAGCTTTAACCCATATTTATTCCCATCTGGATATGAACATTTAACACTTGGAGCCTAGGGTGCCCATATGAGAGAGAACATATGGTATTTGTCATTCTGGGCTCAGGTTGTCTCACTTGCTGTAATGTTTTCCAGTTCTGTCTATAGTCTTTATATCTCACAATTTCATTTTTTCTTTGTGACTGAGTAAAGATCTCTAGTATACATACACCATATTTTTATATCTGTTTATCTGTTGATGGATTTCTATGCTGATTCTGTTTCCTTGAATTGTGTAATGAGTAGCAATAAACATTGATGAACAAAGATCTCTGTTTTGGGCTATAGAATCCTTTAGCATATGCCCAGGAGTGGTGTAGTGTGGTCATATGGTAGTTATGTTTGTAGTTTTATGATCAGCCACTGCTTACCATAGTGGCTGCACCAGTTTACACCCAGTAGCAATGAGTAGAAGTTTGCTTTTTCCCATTCCCTAGCTGCCACTTGTAATTTTATTTTATTTTTTTTCCTTTTCTCTACTTTTTTTTTGACAGAGTCTCCTTATGTAGCCCTGACTATCCTGGAATTAACTATGTAGACCAGGATAGCCTTGGACTCACACAGAGCTGCTTGCTTCTGCCTCCCTAATGCTAGGATTAAAGGTATGCATCACTACACCCAGAATCATTTGATTTCTCGATACTAGACATTTTGACAAAGGTGAGATAAAATCTCAAAGTAATTTTAAATTTCAATTTTCATTATTCAATGGCTAGAATTGGTAGAAAAACCTTCAACATACTTAATGGCCATTTGCATTTCTTCTTTTGAGGGTAAATGCTCTATCTGTTGATTGGCAGTTTGTTTTCTGGTGTTTCGTTTTTTGCAGCTCCTTGTATATTCTAGCTATTACTACTTAATCTGAAATATCACTGGAAAAAATTTCTCTCCCATTCTATAGGCTATCTTGTCATTTTGTTGATAGTTTCTTTTTCTGTGCAGAAGCCTTTTAATTTCAGGTGATACCATTTATCATGTATTTGGGGCTGTTTCCTAAACTGGAGTTCTATTTAAAAACTTGTTGCCTATGCCTATATCCTGAAATGTATTCCTTTAGTAGTTCCATTGTTTCTTGTTTTAAATTTAGATGTCAGAATCAGATTGAATTAATTCTTGCGAAAGGTGAGAGATGTGAATCTAATTTTAATTTTCTGCAGGTAGATATCCAGTTTTGACCAAATCCACTTGTTGTAAAGAATGTTTCTTCCCAGGCTATGTTTTTCATAACCTAGTTAAAATTTAGATGTTTATAGCCGTGTGGCTTTTAGCTCTAGGTGTTTATTATGTTTTATTGGTCTGAATGTTTGTTTTTATGTCAGCACTATGCTCTCTTTATCATTATGTTTCTGTGGAATAGAGGTCAGGTAATGTGTTGACTCTGGCTGTGTTGTTTCTTAGAAATTCTTTGGTTATTGGTTGTCCTTTGTGTTTCCATATGCATTTGAAGATTGGTGTTGTGGTTAGGGTTTTTATTGGTGTGATGAAACACCATGACCAAAAGTAACTTGGGAAGGAAAGTGTTTTTGTTGTTTACACTTCTATATCACAGTTCATCATCAAAGGTAGTCAAACCAAGAACTCAAACAGGGCAGGAACCTGGAGACAGGAACTGTTGCAAAGGACGTGGAAGAACACTGCCTATTGGCTTACTTTTCATGAATTTCTCATAGAACCCAG
>CABHPH010081840.1:0-15314 GCA_902168325.1 Peromyscus nudipes | reverse complement strand
GAGGTCACCCCAAACCAGGTGTGATCAGAGAAGTCACCCAAGCCTGGTGTGATCAATCAGAGAGGTCACCCCAAACCAGGTGTGATCAGAGAAGTCACCCAAGCCTGGTGTGATCAGTCAGGGAGGTCACCCCAAACCAGGTGTGATCCCCTTAGCAAGGCAAGGTGGGTTCTACCATCCTCATTTTTCACCTGAGTGAGTTAAGGCTGAAAGTGGCTGGAGAAAGCAAAAGAGGACACTGGGAAGGGTAATTAGACAACGTGAAACCAAGTCGTTCTTAGAAAGATTTGCTAATGAGCAACAGGAAGGTGCTGTCTAGAGCCTGTTAGGACTCTGTTCAGCCCACAGTTTCCTACCTGACCACTCTCTCCCAGGGTCAGCAATTTCATGTTTCCATGATCACTGCTTAATACAGCATACACAAAGGAAATACAGCATAGTCTGGGTCTATCAGCCTCCAAAACCTGTTCTTTCTTTAATTTAGAAAACACAGTGTGGTTTTATTGTCAGTGAAATTGTTCAGGGCACTGGGGGAGCCAGGTGCTTGGGCTTAGCCAGGAGGCAGTCACCTCAGGCAGATTCCTGGGGTAGCAAAAGCTACTTCCCAGCAGTCCCTCGGAGTCCAAACCCCAGAGCCACGTTCTGCAGCCTTTCTGTAAAGCGCTCGAGGAGGGAAACACTACAGCGTTGGTGGAGCCTCGTCAGTATGAGAAAGGGCGCTCTGCTGGTCAAAGTGGCAAGACCTGGCAGCTTTTGAAGGACCAAAAGAACTTGCCTCTGAGAGTTCTCCTAAAATGCAAGATAAGACTTAAAACTTTGACCAAAAGCAAAAACTGCCTGTGCCTTCGTGTATTTACAATGAATAGATCAGTGAAACAGTCCACTTTCACAGATGTAACAAACACTTTATTATCCAATACCAACAAATGCCACTTACTCTTTCCCCCTATGCTGCCACACCTAGCTAAGCAAGCCAAGCGTCCCTCCCCTGAGCGGCACCCCCAGGCTCCACTTACCTTAATAAACCCTTTGTCTGAAGAAAAGCACTGTTTCCCAAGGCAGAAGGCATGAGACCTACATTTAATACGAGCGGCCTATCTGCTAGCTTCACGGTTTTCTACCCTCAAGGCAAAAACACTCGTGACGAACAGAATTGCAAGATGGTAGCTTTCATGGCTCCCTAAAGGCATCACACTGTGGAGTGCTCAGCTTATCAGGAATCCCAGAGTGCCTGGTGCTGCACCCCTGGGCTGAGGGACAAGGCTAATGTCTAATCACTGCCTGGGGCTGCTGGCAACAGCACACTGAGTTAGGGAGAACACGTGTGCTCACTTGAGTGGGGAAAAATAACTTCTATGTAATTTATAGCACACGTTTGCTTGGGAATGGGCTCTTGCTGTGAAAATTCTATTGAGTGCAAACCGCTGACCTGGCACGCTGTTCTAACTGCCCCGGGGGAGCCTGAGTTTGAGAGGTGATGCCTCCGATCCAGTCTGAGATGTCAAACCTGAACAACTTAAGGGGAGGTGTGTGGGATGGGGAGGGCAGCATCTGATGGCCCCACATTTTACAGCATTAGAGATTTTCCTGCTTGATTCTTAGCCTTCTTCCCCTCCTCCCCTCTGCAGCAGAGCTCTGTTGAGGCGTAGCTGACAAGGACAGAGCCTGTATTTAAGATGCATGTGGTTATTTGATATTCACTGTGAAATGACATTGTGTAGAGTTAACCAGTCCATCTTTCACTCCAACTAGCGGTTTTGTTTGTGTGTATGCCTGTGTGGACAGGTGAATATGTGTATATGTGTGTGTATGTTTATAGGTGTGTGAGGATATCTTTATGTGTGCATGTGTCTATGCGTATGCTCTGTGTGTGTGATATGAAAACATGATCTACTCTCTCATCAGGTTTTGAATGTCTGATATCATTAGCTATAACTGTGTATCAGGTCCCTAGAACGCATCTACTTCGTATGTAAAAGCTGACACCCTATGACTAATATCTCCCCATTCACCTACCACTAGCCCCTGGCGGTCCCCACCACCTCTCTGCTTGTAAGATTTTGCACGTAGCTGAGCTCCTATTATTTGTCTTTCTTTGTCTATATTATTTCACCTAGGATAATGTCTTCTAGGTTCATTCTTGTCACAAACAGTAGGTTTTCCTTCTTCTTAAGATTGAATAATACTCCATGGTGTTTTTGTGCCCCAACGTCTTCATGCATTTAACTGTTGATGAACACTCAGTGTTTCTGTGTGGGAGCTCTTCCAAACAGCATCACAATGGATGTGGGTATACAGGTGACTTCTCAAGATGCTATGGCTTCCTTTGGGTTCATGCTCAGATGTACGGTTGACGGATTATAGGGTAGTTGCATTGGTGATTTGGGAGGACTTTCCATGCAGTTTCCCACAGTGGCTGGAGCAGTCAATCGCCATCAACAATGGACAGGGGTCCCACTTTCTCCATACCCTTGTTAGTGCTTTTTACTCTTTGTCTGATAAAGGCTTTCTTAAGAAGTGGAGGAACTAGCTCACTGAGGTCTAGATTTGTATTTCAGCCAGGCATGGAGGCTCACACCTATAATTCCAGTATTCAGGAGGCTGAGGCAAGAGAATCTGACATCAAGGCCAGCATATGCTACAAGATAGATCTTGTCTCAAAAGGCAGGGGATGGGGTAGGGTACTTCCATGAGGATTATGACTGGACACCTTTCATACACCTGTTGATTGATCGTTCAGCTTCTTTGCCTATCAAAAGTAGGTTATTGGAGGGTTGCTACTGACTTGTAGCAACTTATGACTTATGTGTTTTGGACATTAACCCTTATCAGGTATATAATTAGCAAATACTTCTTCCTTTCCGTGGGTTTTCTCTTTATTTTGTTGCTTCCTTCATGATACAGAATTTTCTTTAGTTTGAGGTAGTCCCATTTGCTTAGTTTGGCTTTTAGCATCATATGTTTAATAATCATCACTAAAACATCTGGGATTTTTTTTCTCTGTATTGTTTTCTGTCATTTTAGGTTTCCAGGTTTTACATTAAGATGTAAACCCCTTTCAAGTTCATTTTGCATGTATGAGGTGGGTGTTTCTGGATTGTGGTGGGTCCAGCCCTCTTCCTCATAGTTACAGCCTTTTGTTCTCCTACTTAGGTCAAATTCCTATAGAGGCATCTGTAGTTGGAATTTTCTTTGGGCCACCAACTAGCTCTGAAATAAAGACACAGAGATATATTATTAATTACGAATGCTCGGCCTTAGCTTAGGCTTGTCCCACTAGCTCTTTAATTTAACCTGTTTCTATTCATCTACAATTTGCCTCGGAGCTTTTTACCTTTCTTTCATTCTATACGTCCTATGTTCCTGTTTCCTCTGTGTCTGGCTGGCTGGCCCCTGCTGTCTCCCTGGCATCTCCTTTTTTTTCTTCTAAACTCCTCCTGATTACTCTCCCTGTCCAGAAGTTCTGCTTATACCTCCTCCCTCACTACTAGTTCAGCTTTTTATTAGACCAATCAGGTGCCTTAGGCAGGCAAGGTAAAACAGCATCACATCTTTACATAAGTAAACAAATACAACACATCTTTACATAGTTAAACAAATATTTCACAACATAAACAAATGCAACACATCTTTACACAGTTAAACAAATGCCACACATCTTTACATAGTTAAACAAATACTTCACAACATAAACAAATGCAGCACATCTTTACCTAGTTAAACAAATGTAAACACATCTTTGCATAGTTAAGTAAATATTCCACAATAGGCATCGTTGTCCACAATGACTATCAAGTTAGTGTTGCTGTTGGAGAATATGAGGACCTTTCCATTCTACCACTTTGCTGATATCAATTACTCAGTCTCCTTTCTCTAGTTTACCACTCTACCATGCTCTTATCAAGGTATTTCTCATTCACCTGGGTATCAATGGCTAATGAGATAAAACATCATAATCAATACTTCAACTGGGAACAAAACCAAAGACAGCGATTTCTTCTCATTTCTTTATCATCAACCAAAGAATACTACAAGGTGGAAAAGGACTTGCAGGGCCCTGGGACCATTGACTTCCCTAACATCTGATGCTGCCCTTAGCCAGGTCTGGGGTGACAGTAGAAAACATACTCACAGCCCTTTTGTCTACCAACTCCCCATGCTCTGACTCACAGTGATGAACCCTTCGGAGAAAGCCACACAGAGAAGTCTAAATAGACTGTGAGGGACAGGACAGAAAATAGACAGCAGGGGATACTAAGAGGGAAAAGAGCAGAAATAATCTTCAGAGAGTTGTGGGGAGAGGAGTTTCAGGGAGGAAAAATGTTATAGAGATAGAAGCTGAGAAAGAGGAATTTTTTAAAGGAAGGTTTGCTATGCATTGCCCATATAATTCCTTTGAGTATTTTCCTAGCTGTTCACTGGTTTCATGTACAGTTTTCTGCTATGTTGATATTTATTCTTTTTGCTTTGTTTTTGAGATGGGGTCTTGTTAAGTAAGTGCTTGGCCTGAAACTCTTTATGTCTCCCCAGCTGGCCTTGAACTTGTAACTCTACCTTGGCTTTTCAAGTGCTGGGGTCACAAGCACAGGCTGTCACACTCAGTGATTAATGCTCACTTGATTGACTGAATGTCAACAGCTGGGTCACAAGACATCTGGAGTTTATGTGGCTACAATAAGATAAGTTATGCGGATCTAGAAAAACATCTCTTTACAAGGGGGCGGGACTAGAGAGCAAGCTCATGGCCTACACATATGCTAGGCTAGTGTCTACCATTGAGCGACAGTTCTGGCACAAAAGCTGACTTTAAATGCCAGCATATATTTAGTTAACTGTTTGAATCAATCCTATCCAAGGTGGGTTTTTTTCTCTTTTTCTTTTTTCTTTCTTCCTTTCTTCCTTGTTTTGAGGAGATGTTGTTATCTGAAATAAAAGGATGAAATGTCATTGAGTTTAGCTATCTCGTGGAAATAATTGATCCTGCAGTGGAATGCTAGCTCAGTTCCACATTTTCAGATGTCTGGGTGAGTCAGACCACTTATGAAAATTTGACTTCTTTAGTTGCCCGCTGTCACCTCAGCCCCTGATTTCTTGAACGTCCACCTCAGCACGACTCAGTTCTTCAGCCCCCATTCCCAGGTGCCCTGCTGGTGAGCAAGCCGCACAGTTCTAGGCTGTCCAGCCTGCCGGGAAAACCCATGTGCCTTGCTTCATAAGACAGCATTGACTTCACAGGTGGAGATCTCTGTTCCCTCTGTCTGTCTCTGCTCTCTGTCTCTCTGTCTCTCCTCTCTCATTTGTTCTAGGTCACATTAGTTTTATAAAGCATGGTTTGATTTACGCACTCATTAAAGCACATATCTGTATGTTTGGGAGAGAGAAGGATGTTCTCACAGCGAAGGAAAAAAACAAAACAAAAAGATTCTCCAAAGAAATATATTCACTAATCTCTGCCTGCTCTGAGCCCTTTTTATATCCTTTGTCTGAGGGATGTGGCTGAGAATTATGGAAGTGAGTCAAAGATTCCCTTTTAAGCTCTGTGTAATGAACCAATGCCTCTTTGGCATGCAGCATCTATTGTATATTGGAACTCTGGTTCAAGATTTAAATTTAACACCTTATTGCACAAAAGTAAAAAGATACAGTTCCTGCTCCTGAAAAACCCCTGAGATTAGAGGAGACTCAAATGCAGGAACAAATCACTTTAACACAGCGTGATAATGTCCGTCTAGAGAAGTATACTGGGTGCTTCTGTGAGGACACAGAGATGCTCCCACTGGCTTCCCCCACAAATTGTCCAGAGGGAGGAAACATGCACAGGAGAAAGGAGGCTGGGGCTTAGCTGTGGGGTGCTACTGGGAACAACGGATTGCTAAATACCTGGGGGGGAAAAAACGATCAAATTACAGAGTGGCAGCTACCCTCCTTAACTGGTTAAAGTGACTAGGAAAAAAAAACTGGGGAAAAAAAGGCTTATTTTAGTTTAATTATTAGTTTATGTGTATGTCTGTATGAGGTTATGTGCACTTGTGACTGCTGGTCCATGTGGAACCCAGAAGAGGGCATCAGATGCCCTGGAGCTGGAATTACAGGAGGCTGTGAGCTGCCCAGCATGGATGATGGGGACCAGACTTGGGTCCTGTGTAACAGTACCACATACTTTAACCACTGAGCCATCTCTCCACCTCCTAAAGCTCCTTTGAAAGAGTCTGAGAAGTGGCCCAAAAAATCCTAGCAGACAAATGTGAAAATAGCAAACCTGTCTGGCCTGCCCTAAGGGATCCTAAAACAGGGCCCGTCTGGGTCTCGATGGTTCAGACATGCCCCACTACGCGGTTCTCAACTTCTTAAGCATTGGTGAAGGGCATCTGTGATGAGGAGAGGCCCTGGCCACATCATCTCTGTCCTCATTTCCCAGACATTTTCCACCCAATCTCCACTCCCTACACATGCTTTATAATAAATAGTCCATTTCATATTCTTAATCTCCAATTCCAACATAAAATGTAGCGTTATGAAACAGAAAAGGAAATGGTGAAAAAGGCCCGAGAACATGTTTGTTCTCCAAATAACAATGAGCCAGAGAAGAAGGAAACAGTGGCCTACAGTTAAGGCATTGGTTGAAGTTGCTGCTGGGCTCGAGTCCTGGAACTGTCTCAGTCGTCCGTCCAAACAGGCACAATCTACAGTACAGCCTGAGCGCTCAGGCTGGGGGGCTACGCGCCTCACATTTAACAAGCTTATTCTCACGTCAGCTACCCCATCTTTGTGTCCCTTCAATGACATGGCCCAGAAATGAGTCCAGACTATGCCTCTCTTGATGACTCACACCTACAAGCCCTGCTCTTTTCAGTTTGGGGCATACGCGGTGCCTTTAACTGGGGACCACTGTCCAGAGCAGTGAAGCCCAATTCCATGCAAGCAGCGATGCCGCTTTTGACCCTGGTGTGGGTATTCCCAACCCCACTAGACTTTGATTTTGATAGCAGTCTGTGGAAACTTCTGCCAGAAGGCTGGGATTGACTTTCATGAGCTAGTTGGAGGGTTGCCTGCATAGAAAAGGATCACCAGCCCCTGTCATCCCAACCTCTCTTCTCCTGAAGCCCTGGTCTGCCCGCTCCAGACACGGAGTTTTCCTGAATGTCTCGGGTCAATGTCTGCCGGAACGGTTGTATTGGACCAAAAGATGAAAGTGTCATTTTTTTGTCCTTGTTTCAAGTAAGATGCCTGTCTAAAGAGGGAAAGAAACTGAGAAGCATCACAAATGCAAAACTACCAGCGCTAACTCATTTCTGTTCTCTCTCTGGGCTGTGAGAGGCAAAGCCAGTTGGCTTCTAGACTAAGGGAAATTTGGAGAGGCTGTGTTTCCAGGCCCAGTTCTCAGACCCTAGTGGAACCTGCCTCTAAGTGTCTCTGGAAGAGTTTCTTCCTCTAATCCTCCCCTCCACCACTCAGGCCTTGAAGTGCTCATATTTCAGATCCACAGCTGTCCTGGCTCTTGCTGTGGCCTTAGCCTCGTGTCAGAAGTAAAATGTCTTAATTAGAGTTGCCATTGCTGTGATGAAACACCATGGCCAAAGCAACTTGGGGAGGAAAGGGTTTAATTCAGCTTACACTTCCACATCACTGTTCATCATCATAGGAAGTCAGGACAGGAACTCAAACAGGGCAGGAACCTTGAAGCAGGAGCTGATGCAGAGACTATGGAAGGCTGCTGCTTACTGGCTTGCTCAGCCTGCTTTCTTATAGTGCCTAGGACAACCTGCCCAGGGGTGGCCCCCGACACAGTGGTCCTTACCCATCAATCATTAATTACCAGATCTTATGGAGGCATTTTCCCTTTCAGATGATTCTAGCCTGCCTCAAGTTGACATGAAACTAGCCCATGCTAGTGTTACTATTGTTGGTTTGTTGATATTTTTGGTTTTTCAAGACAGGGTTTCTCTGTGTAGCCCTGGCTGTCCTGAAACTCACTTGTAGACCAGGCTGGCTTCTAACACACAGAGATCCAGCTAATTACTTGGTTTTTATTATTATTATTATTTTTAGATATCTGTTAATATTTTCCCCTAAATCTATCTGGCAGTTGGTGTTTGTTTGTTTGCTTATTTTAACATGCTGCATAGTCATGTTATTTCATATTCTTTGTCTAATGATTTCTGTATCCAAAGCCTTTTGATTTAAAATTTGATTGTTTCTATCAACCCTACTAATAGTAATGTTTTCCTTGTATATTTTCTGACTTAAAAAAATATTATGAACTTCTACTTGTGAGAATTTTGTCAGCTGAAATTCTTTGAGGTCTGGGCTACACAGTGCATTTCTTCAGAGAACATTTACTTTTGCTACTGTTGAGCATTGGAGTGTTGCCAACCAGGCCCTTACAGCTAATTGTTGCTTTAGGATTCTTTGGGACTGGAGGCACCAGAGATGCCTGTCTTAAATGGGGTCGTTGCATTTGCAAAAGGGATTCTCGATCATGTAAGTCTCCAGTCAGGGGCCTGAACTTTGTTTCTGGCGTTCTGTATGTTTCAAACATGCTGGGATCCATGGGCAGCCATCACGTTCAGCCTCTCACTGGTCTGAATTCATGCTTTTGCTTCATCCTTTGTCTCCTCTTTCCAGCAAAACCAAGAACTCAAATTTATGCACGTGTGGTTTAAGTTGGTTTTTCAATTCAGCGTTCTGAGTGCATTTTAGTGATGGTTGATTTTTTTTAAAGGGCTATTTAGTTCTCCTTACTACTGAAAACTTGGCTTGCATCTCCTACAATGCTCTTTTTCTCTTAGAGGGTAAACTTTATTTGGGGCCTCATTTCCAGAGGAAAATGTCCAAGAGGACTCAGTTTTAACAAGTAATCACCCACCACTATGATTAGTTCCTTCTCCAGGATCCATTCTTGATCGTAGCCAACCTGGGATCTCTTATTCCAAAGTTCTAGAACATTTTGTTATAATTCCTAACACCAGCAAGATTTCACATCACAATCTTAAGAACCACAGTTTTCCTTTATAGAGAAAGACAAGTGATAATTTCTACCATAAATGGCTCCAAAAGTTCAGAATGGTTTTGCTTCCCATAGTAGCACAGTATGAATATTTATTAATCCAATGTGCTTAAGAAACTGTGTGTTAGACACTCAGAAGGAAACTGTCTGCAAGGCAGAACCTTTATTTAACAAGCATTATAAAATCACATGTAAATTATTAAATGCCATGCTCCATGAACCTGTATATCAGCATGAACAAGGGCATAGGGGCAAGAAACAGCCGGGCATATTAAATGCTCCAAAGTAATTTGGAATGCTTGGGGAATAGAGGTAGGGAGCCCAAAATGGAGGGAAATGGAATAAAGAATCCACAATCTATGGAAACTCTTGAATTTATATATATAGGTGAACTTTGTAAATATTTAGGGCCAATATGCAGTCTCCTCTTTCTATAGTCAAATCAATATTTTTATATTCAAATCAAATTCTTTTTTAAGATAAAAGCAAAATATTTGAAAGTACAGACATTTTAAACAGGAAAAAAGAGAAATTTTGATTTCATGATAGCTCAGTAACCCATGCCTGGGTCTATGCCAGGATTCTGGCTGCAGTAGATTAGGGCGGCCCCAAAAATCAGAAGTGGAATTTGGAGGTAGACATGGGAGGATTATAAGTAGATACAGAGCCTTCTGGCATATGGTGTCAGACTTGGAGTTCCTACAAGGAGGACTTTGTAGGAGAAAGCTAAATCCCAGAAGTTACCCTGGGTATGAGGAAAAGGACAGTGGCAAAACCTGAAGTCATGAGATAGGCTATGGGCTAACCTGGCCCCAGGGAAGAGGGAGACACAAGATCCCATCCTGGAGGCTCCGAGAAACTTCTATGTGTTTGTTACAGATGCCCAGGCCCATGGTACAGGTCAACTTAAGATGACTGCTGCTCCTAGGACAGGAAGTGTCTCCCTGTCTTGGGTCTCAGAACAGTTCTTGGAGTGATCAAGCAAAAATAATAAGGGAAGTCCCAGAGTATAGAGGGCTTCCTCTATACTCAAGGACACAGGTCTGCCTGCCGTGACTGTGGCTCCAGTAGGCCAGGCCTTCACGGGATGGGTCTGGCAGCCTGATTTTACACCCGGATTACCATAAGCTTTACAAGGCCATATCTGCAGGACTGTGCCCAATTTTCAAATTTGAGGATGCAGGTCCCAGCAGGTAAGGGTGAGCACTAGGAAGACTTCCTTTGAGAAGACTGAATTATAAATGCCCTGTTGACTCCCAGCATACAAGCTTCTGTTTTCATGGAGGACAGTCTGGTATGCCTGACAGAGTGAATGGCAGGAGCCTCAGAGCATCCAGAACCTGACACCGTGCCCTATTTCAGAGCAGAGAGGAGCCGGACCCCTAAGACAGGGGTGTAACCTGGCAGAGAAAAGCTCCAAGGGAGACAGCTGAGCTTTGTTGTGAGCTTTATTAGTGAGCAGACATCAAACTGACCCCAGGGCGAGATTCTCTGAGAGGTGACCTGTCCAAGTGCTTCTGTGTCTTTTTCAGTGACAGGCCTGGGTTCCCAGGAGGCAAGAAGAAGAATGAGAAGTCAAAAGAGCCACTGTGGCTTTAGGGGGTTGCCAAAGGTAACCTCTATCGGGCCGTATGTCGGTCTGAGACCCAGATCACAGGGACTTACAGCCTTGATGAGTGACGGACTGCCCTGTCCTTCCCCTCTCTCCTAGCTCCACCCCTGTGTAATAGTGGTACCCTGGAACCTGCCCGTCATCCACCTCTCACAGGTCTAGGCTTCTGAGGTCCACCTCTCCTTCTCCCTTCACAACCTAAATTCATGAAGGAATGAGAAGGGAGGGCAGCTAGGGGCTGGCCACCAGGGCCGGTGCCTGAGGCTGAGAGAGACTTCCAGGGGTTTTAGGTGGCTTTTGAAAATCCACAAGGAGATTGATGGCTACAATAAGCAGAGAACAAAGGCAGACAATGAGCAAACCAGTTTGGTGAGAACACAGGGTTCCAGGGAGAGAAAGGTGAGAAAACTAGCTTGGGGCACTTTAAGATGGTCTTAAACTCTAACCTCAGTTTGAACTTAGAGATAGCGAGAAGGGACAAAAATAAATATTAATTTTACAGCTTAATGATAACAGCTAACATTTAAACTTTAGAAAGCTTAAGCTGTTTATTTGACCACTCATAACAACCCTGTAGAAGGAGTGTTGTGTGTAGATGTGGGTATAGGATGACATCGGTGTGGCTCAACTCTAAGTCCCCTGCTCTTGGGGAGCCTTGGTTAGGAAGAAAACTAGCTTCTTTTGAAGAGCTGATGTAGGAGAAGGGCAGCAACACCCTCTCCCTGTTTCTTCAATTTTAGCCATGATATCCCTGACTGAGCCATACTCCTACCCCCATCCACAGCTGAGCCACGCTCCTACCTCCATCCACAGCTGAGCCACGCTCCTACCTCCGTCCATGGCTGAGCCACGCTCCTACCTCCATCCATGGCCGAGCCAGAGGGATGAGATGAAGAGAGCAAGACAACATGCCAGGGACTATGAGTGAACAGAAGGCCCTCCGGGACTCCAGTCAGTCAGGAGAAGGGGTGCTTGTTCACAGGCAAACCTAAACTGTTTGGGGGTGTGGTGTGAGCACCTCTCTCCTACCCCCCAGTCTGGAGAACTTACAATTAGGAGGCTGTTTGGGTTTAGACGGCATAGATTGCTGATGGGCTACCTGGCCTTCCTCACAGTACAGGTCCTTCTTCAAGGGAGAGTCATAAAATATTTGGAGTGTTTGTTTTTAAACACAATGGAATCAGTTGTATTGCTGAAGGAATCTTCTGGAAATTTTTTTTCTTCTCTGCATTGAGAACAGGAAATACAGGAAGGATTAGTAATCAGCCTTGCATTGCCTTTTGTCTGGCTCTGGTCGTGCGGTAGAAACTACCAGGACAATGGCATGTGTGCTTCACAGCAATCAGGGGACAGATGAAAACAGACCTGGCCTACCAAGGAGAAGAACGGCTCCACTGCCAATTCAAATATTGTCTAGGGAAAGGTATCGGTTTATTAATATTCTGGAATTTTCCATTTGACAGTCCCTTTTCGGCTTTCCTTTCACAGTCCCAGACAAAAGATAACCTGCCAAGGGAGGTGAACATTGTTTTCAATCTGTGTACACCCGTGCATGCATGCATCCCTCCGTCAGTTATAACTGTGCAGAGCACGAGGCTGGCAAGTGTGTACAGAAGACTAGATTTACATCAAACACAATGCAATAATTAAGACTAATGGTGGTGGTGTCTTCGACCAGAGTCTAACCTTGCTCTGATTTCCCAAGCAAGAATCCCCGGGGGTTACTGCACATTTGGCCTCAGCTTGCTTCCTGTCTCACACAGTTGTGAGGCTGAATGAAGTATCAGTTGTCACTGTCATAACAGGAAGGGGAGGTACGTAAGGAATATACGACTGTGGCAAAGACAAGGTCAGAACAAATTCCAGGACTATCAAATCACAGAACCACCTAACGATCTAAAAGGATTCCAAATTTTCTCTGTCTTTTATCTGATGTTACAAACGCATTGTCATCCGTGTCTGGCCCCGGGCTTACCCTCCCCCACCTCTGCATGTTCATCTAGTGCTGAGGGAGCTGCCATCTCAGGCCAATGCCAGAGAGCTCTGAATAATGAGTCTAAACCTAACCCCCCTGAACTTTCACCCCGGGGCTGCGTTTCTGCTAGGGTCATGGAGAACAAGCCCATATGGCATCTTTCAAGTACTAAAATGATCACAGCCTGTATTTACTCTCCTTTAAATCTAATTAGTTTGAGTCCTTCAGTGGTTCTTCAAAAGACGTGTGTTCTAATGGGGCCGTGTATGTAACAGGCTTCTGGCTACCAAGAGGGCAAAGATTTGTCACAAGTCTTTTTCTGTCCTGCCAGCCAGCTCCCAAATAATGACATGGAGACTTCTTATTATGAAAGCTCAGCCTATAGCTTAGGCTTCTTTCTAACTAGCTCTTATAACTTAAATTAGCCCATATTTTTACTAATCTATGTTCTACCATGTGGCTTTCACCTTTCTCCCACTCTGTGTGTCTGACTCATTCTGTGTCTCCATGGAGTCTTTCATGCACCAAGATTCATCTCCTGCTTCCTCTCTCTGCCCGGAAGTCCCATCTATATCTCCTGCCCAGCTATTGGCCATTCAGCTCTTTATTAAACCAATCACAGCAATATATCTTCACACAGTGTACAAATATCCCACAACAAAGGTTAAGGACTAAAAGAGAGAAGCCAGGGAAGCTGGCTACAAATACTCTACAATGCACAGGATTGTTGCCCCCAGCAACAGAAACTCATCCAGCCCAAGTAATCCATAGTGTCAAGGTTGGGAAACCCATTCTAACTATGTGTGCCAATCAGAATTCTCAGTGTGTGCCCAAAATGTTCACAAAGAATGTCAGTGGGCATTGCCATCACACCAGTGCTACCTTTGTTTTAAATTAGCCTAAGATTCTAGCAGTTTTTAGTTGAAGCCAGTTAAGGCACTGTTTATCTTTTTGCTAACCCACAGATGACATCCATGGGGTGTCATGTGAGCCTACATGCTCACATTTATCATGGTTGGAACCCTTCCCTGGGAGCCCTGAGGCTACCTTGAAATCTTTTCCAGCAGTATATTCTGGGCCACCACTATCCATCATTCAGATAGTTGTTGGAAATCTGTTTCCTGGCCATGTCTCCCTCCCTAGGTCTGTGATGTTGGGAGGCAAGTCACAATGTAATCATGGGGCCTGTGCACAGGAACGCCCCACGATACTGTGCTGTGATTCTTGGGGGGAGCTAGAGAGAACAGAGAACACATAAATAAATATCAGTCAAATGTCATGTATACTGTTCCCTACATCACCTTGCTAAACACAAAACCTGGCCAGCCACCACTATTAAAGCCCTGTGGACAGAGCAGGATGTCTCTCACCTTCCGTGGACACTCAGGTCCCACTGGACAGTGCCTCCTCTCCCAAGTGCACACTCAGGTCCCACTGGACAGTGCCTCCTCTCCCAAGTGCATGACCTTTCACTCACTGCTCTCCATCCTCCTGTTTTCAGTTTCCTGAATCAAAGCTTCATCTTGTCTTGACCATTAGGAAGAGTCATAATGGGGAGCATAGAGATCAGCAAACACCATAACCCTGCATTCTTTGGCCTGCAGGAAGGAAACTTGGGTAGACTATGGTTGGGGCTCAGAAGCTTGAAACTGGTACATGTCAATACCTAGAATGCATTTTTTCCCCCTTGAAGCTCAATGCTGTGTTCTGTACAGTGTTTTAAATACATTGTCCTCTGGAATCCAGGAAGGACTGGCCCTAGAACACCTGCTCCCTGCACAGACACAGAAATCTGCCGAGGTCAGATCCCTCACAGAAAGCAGCGCAGGGTTTGTGTACTGCGTACACATCCTTTCAGATACTTTAAACACATCTCTAGATTATGTGTGCTGCCTAAACAATGTGACTGCCGTGTAAGCAGTTACTACACTCTGTTTCAGTATAGACCCACGTTCCTCGGTCTGTAGATGCTTAAGGAGTGCCGTGCAGGGCTTCCGAACCCATGCATAAGGAAGGATGACTGCTATTCCTTCTCCCTGCTAATGAGAAAATCAAAGTAATGTCCTCAACTTTATTTACTCAGTCTCCTTCACATATTGTTTTAAAGTAGAGTTGTTCAGATTGATTTCGTTTGCTAACCTGACCTAGCTTTCAGAGTTTTAGACACTTTCAGTTATGCAAGTAGAGCTAAGCTGGTGGCCTGTCAGGAATGTAGTCGTGTCTACATGTGCTTGGGAAGGAAACAGGACCCATTCATACTGGAATAAAACAATGAACATGTATGTTTTCTAGACCAAGGGCTCTACACAGGATACAGCAGCTTCAAAAGGCCCTTGTTTCCACAAAAGGAGCTAACAGAGATATGCAAGGGTGGTGACCAGGGACCTTCCAACCTGTGGCCACCTTCCATATGGATCATTTGCTAGACTTACAGCAAGTATCCAAGGGCACGGGCTTATAAGCCAGACTCCACAGGCCTGAAACCTAACACAGTCACAGCTGTGAACATCTGGTCTGCTACCTGAGACTCAGTTTCCTCATGTGAAAAGAGGTCATGGAGTGTTGCTTCCTATATAGGGTTATTGTTAGGATTGAACAACATCTGTGCACATAGCATTGAAACACAGAACGTGCCAAAGAGCTAGGGCAGGGATATTGGCAAAGAGGAGCCCCTAGTCACTGCTGGTGGGGATGTAAACTAGTGCAGTCACTATGGAAAC
>CABHPH010081837.1:0-11590 GCA_902168325.1 Peromyscus nudipes | reverse complement strand
AGGAGAGGAGTTGGGGGGCATCCGTGTCTCCGAGTGAATGTCTGTGGGAGCCCCGCATACTAAACGGAGTACACAGGGAAGAGGCGGGGCTAAGGTGGAGGAGATAGGTCGTACCTGCTGGCCGTTCTGGCTTAAAACAGGCAGTGTAAGGAAGCCAAGTCTTCAACAAGGATGGAAATAAGGCAGCATGCTGTTCCTAGCTCCGAATAAGACCTGCAAGGGTGGTCAGTGAACTCAGCAGTCATGTCAGCCAAATTTGGTGTCAGATTTCCCTGAAGAGTCAACAGCTCATCTTTATTTTTACCCTCACTGTCACGGGCCACCCCCACCTTTATCACCAGTCTCCTTCCATCACAGCTTTATCTGTCTTCACGTAGTTCTTAGGCCTGGGCCTTGTGTGGCGTTGGGCCTGGGCCTGGGAGCACGGTGGTGGAGAAGACAACGGAGGCCTGAGCTTCTGTGGAACTTATGATCCCAAAACAATCACGGAGTGAACAGCAGGCACCCATGAAATCTCGTAACAGAAATGAGCAGAATGGGAGACTGAATGGGAGAAAATGGTCAAGGGTGACATCACTGAGGGGGAGGGTGGAAGCTGAGACTTTCCTGATGGGGGGCGGAGCCTGTGAAACCATCACATGCCCTAACTGACTTTGAACTTCGTGCAAGACCTGGAATGTATCTTCTAAGGTTTTTCTCCTCCTTGAATGTCAGAAGCTAGGCAAGATCAAGGTCCCATTCTGGCAGAGATGTCCAGAAAGCGGTGGGAATGGTACAGGGCTGGGGATGCTGAGCCTGACTCAGGGGATCTGGTGAGCAAGCCGACCCAGGGAAGCCAAGACTAGGACCCTGCTGCTGTCCCCCAGCTGTGTGATGCCCCCACTGCCTCTCCTTCCCTTTACATCGCACTGCTTTAAACCACACCAAAAACTGTTCGCTTCTGATGGAACCCATGAAATTGCATCTGTTGTATCCATCAGGAGCCAGGCCATAAATAACTAGCCTTTTAAAATCTCATCTCATGCATCTCTTGGAGTTGGAAATAACATTACAAGCTCCATAGCCGAGCCATAGGAAAGGATTAGTGCCTTAGCAGGCCGCTGGCATGCACGGGTCTGCAGGGCCAAGGCCCTGACTCCCACGCTCCCTGCTGAAGAGCAGCATGACTTCCTCTCCTCCCTTCTGCAGGTGAGAACATGCTTTCAGAAAGAGAACAAAAGGCTGAGCTGAGAGGAGCAGGGCTCAAGGCTGTGTTGTCCACCATAGACACGGGGGCTCTGCTGAAGCTTGGGGCTCACAGTCCTGTGTGTGGGAAGTCGAAGTTGGGCAGCTGGCCTGCCCCCCATGGCTCTGACGGCATGCAACAGGTTTGTACTAAGTATTTCATCTGCTCGGAGGCCTGTGCCAGGGCTGTGAAGGGCACAGACAACAAGATGCTGTCCTCGACCTCTCCCAAGGAGCTGCCAGGTGCCTGGCGGCACAGATAAGACAGATGGAAGGAATTGTTCTGGGTCCTTCTTGGGGGGCCCCACATTCTGGCAAGTCCTGTCTTCCGGAACAGTGTTGATTCATTCGGAAAGTCCGACATCTCCATTTCCTTGTTTGGCCACAAATGTGCACTCCACTCATCCTTGGCTTAGTCTGGCCTATATTCCACCGGACTTCCTCCCCTCTGTGGCTCTTGCAGTCTCTCTCCAGGCTCCCTGGACGTCCTCGGCTCTCTCTCTGAACCTAGACTTCATTTAATCTCAGCTTCTCTCCAACCAGTGTGTGACGCTCACAGATCCACGGAGGCAGCAGGATTCACATAGAAAATTGGCATTCGATAATCTGTTGGAGTGGTTCAACTCCGCAGTCTGGGTCATTTGGGAAGGGAGGGAGTGAAGTTGGTCCAAGGAGGGAGACTTTATGGAGGATGTGATGTGACTTCCGGTGTCCCGGTCATTTAACACCCAAGCTTCTGTATTTTAAGAAAGAGTCTCACTGTCCTGGAACTGGCTCTGTAGGCTATGCTGGCTTCTGGTTCACAAAGCTCTTAAGTGCTGGCATTAAAGGCATGAGCTACCACACCTATCTTAACCCAGGCTTCTTGGAGAGGGGTCTACACTGTGTTCCTAGCCTTTGGTTCCTGTCATTCCCCTCATCTACTTCCCCCTTCAAACCTCAGCCTTCCCTGAGCCTGTTCACTCAGATATCACCAGACAGCCATTCCCTCAACAAAACCCACTGCTGACTCCAAAAGACATTTCAGATGCCATCCTGAAAGATGATCTGTAACACTTAACATTGGCTATTTTATATTGGGTATTTTCTCCTTTCTCTACGTCCAGGCTCCTCTTTCTGATTTTTGGCTACATTACTGGGATTTGAATCCAGGGCCTTGCAAATGCTAAGCAAGTGTTCTACCTTGGAGCTATATCCCCACTTCCTTTTGTCCTGGGTCCTCCTTGGACGTGTCTAAGCCTCCCTTCCAATTGTCTCTCCTTTGGTTGCCTTAAGGTTCCATTCCTGCCTTATTGCCCTGTTCAAGGCACACATCTTTTCCAGCTGAGCTTACCTGCTGTCAAGGCTTCAGACACAGTATATTTGTTTTGAAACCCAAAGCTGGATCCCTAGCCCACCTCGCCACTGAGTATCAAACTGTAGAGCCAATAAGTTGATGGGTGTGGCCCCAGCCATATGCCACCATTGTCTCTACCCAAGTTTGTCCCCTCTCTGCTCATCATTGACTGCACAGAGGCCAGATTTGTTTCCTATATTAGTTTTTGGCACTACCTTGTTATCTCAAACCCTGGGACTTGTCCCCACTCCATCCTCATCTCACAGCCACATTCAATTAAGGGCTGGGCTCTCCCTGCACACTTCCTACAATATGTCTTCTTACTCTTGCAGCCACTCTCTCAGTTTGGCCCATCATCTTCTCTACTTTGTGGGTTTTAATAGCCTTTCTCCTGATCTCCCAGCATCTTGGCTCTCTCTAATTCATTCCCCCCACCGCCATCAGAATGGCTTAATTAAAATGCAGCTCTGACATTCTGAGCCCCAGGCAATAGCTCTCAATCATTCTCTGTTGTCTAACAGACAGAATCCAAGGCCTTGATAAGGCACATAAGATCCATTTGGATCTAACTAACCCTTGCCTCCCTCGCCAGCCTCATCTCTTGATTCCCCCCCTAATTTTAAAACCATCAAACCAGGGCACTCTTCTAGAGGACCCGCGTTCAATTCCCAGCACCCACTCACAACCGTTTGTATCTCTAGTCCCAGGGAATCCAGTGCCTTCTTCTGCCCCTCATAGGCACCAGGTCCACTCATGTTGCACAGACATATATGCAGATGAAACACACACACACACACACACACACACAATAAACACATTTTAAGAAGCGAAAGCCACTGACGCTAAAACGCAGTCATGTAATACCACTAAGGAATATTACTTGCTTGATGAAGTGTCTATAATCCAGAATCATGCAAGTGGGTACCCAGGCTCAAGAGCGCCCCCCCCCAATCTGGTGGCTGCACTATCTGGAGTATGTGACCTTCTCCAGCGGCATGGCAGGGAGAATGAGGTAAGAATCCAGCACAGACTTTTCACTATCCTAACCCAGATATAATACACTTTTCTTCTGGCTCCTTTTTCATTGGTTGGAAATTACCACGGTGTCCATACTAGCTGTGAGGAAGCCAGGAAATGTGGGTGAGCAGATAAAATGCTTGGTGAGGTGACCTCTGCCGTACCCTGTGTCCCCACAGCTCATGTCCTGCTCCTATCCCAAGCCAGCCTCTCCCTGTGTCCGGGTCTCATCTTCTCCAGACATCCCTGCTAGAGACAACCTTTGCTTTCCTTGCATCCCTTAGTTCCTCATCTCTTGACCACTCTAAATACACCTGACGGCATACAGCCATGTTCTAGTATCTCCCACCTAAAACCCGAAGCCAAAAAGATACCCACAAAATTTCCTGTTTCTCCATCCCACTCAGTCACCATACAGTTTCTCAGCTACCCCAAGTGCTGACACCGTTCTCTTGCTTACTTGTGTCCAACATTGTCACCAAAGGAGACCTTACTAAGGCTACGAGTGACCCCAGGTGGCCAAATCCACTATCACTCATCCATCTTCATGTGATTTGGTTTTCTGGCAGCATATTTGGCATAAGCTAGAGTCTTCAGATAGGAGGAAACCTCATTTGAGAAAATGCCTCCATAAGATCAGACTGTAGGAAGCCTGTAGGGCATTTTCTTAATTAGTGATTCATGGGAGAGGGCCCAGCCCATGGTGGGTGGTGCCATCCCTGGGCTGGTGATCCTGGGGTCTATAATAAAGCAGGCTGAGCAAGCCGTGGAAAACAAACCAGTAAGCAGCACCCCTCCATGACCTCTGCATCAGCTCCTGCCTCCAGGTTCCAGCCCTGTTTGAGGTCCTGTCCTGACTTCCTTCAATAATAAACAGCAATATGGAAATTTACATAAAATAAACCTTTCTTTCTTTTTGGTGATGGCATTTCCTCATAGCAACAGTAACCCTAACTAAGACAGCCTCCTCCTCTTGGCTACCAGGAAACCATGTGTCTGATACCATGGCCATTCCTGGGTATCTCTTCTCCACTGCTCAGCACCTGCCTAGCCTTTTCACTTAGCTCCAAGAGGGCCCAGAATCCTCCCTTTTCCCATCTTCCCTCATTGCCAGGTGACCTCACAGATCAGTTTTCAATATTGTCTGTATGCCAGCAGTCCTCAGTTAAAATTTCAGCCCTCTGAGCTCCATGTATATTAAAAGGAATCTTAAAATGAACACATCCAAAGTAGATGTCTTTTTTTAGTGTGGTGAAATATGTATTACATGAAATTTGCCATTTTTCACCTAAATATACAATTTGATGGCATTAAGGATGCTGGATAACAACCCTGTCCATCATTGCCCACCCTCCCATCCACCCCCAGCTGAAACTATATAGCCATTAAATGACAGCCTCCAGCCTGTGGTGACCACCCTTCTGTCTGTCCCTCTGAGTCTCACTCCTCTGGGAATCTCATGTAATCAGATTGTACACATGCTCTTTTGTGTTTAGAATAATGTTTTCTGGGTTCACCAGAGTCAGAATTTCATTTCTTTTCAGGCTTATATTCCATTGTGAGCTTGAGTCTCCTTTGGTTTACCCATTCGTTCCCTGGTTTTGATGGTTTCTTTTCAATTTGGACTTCTCCTCCCCTTCCTGCTGTAAAAGTTCCTCTCCCTCCCTTCCCTACGGCTTCCCACATCAGCCTATCTCCAAGGATAAACCGCTTTGGCCACTCTGTGCCATCAGTGTCTTTGGGTGGCTCAGTGACCCAATTCTACCCAGAATCCGTTCTCTAGGAAGCAAGGCACACGTTCTAGTTGTCAGTCAGGTTGAATCTTGTCTTCATGTCTCATCCCACAGCAAGGTCCTACCTTGCCTAGACTACCCCTCCGACTTCACTGTCTCTCCATCCTCACCACAGCCCAGCTACAACCCGCCTTCCTCCTTCCCCCGATGTGCTGACAAGCTATCCCTTCTTAAAGTCCTCTTTCTTCAAAGCATGCTCTCTCTCTCTCTCTCTCTCTCTCTCTCTCTCTCTCCCCATATCACATACTCATTTAAATAACCTGTGGGTTTTGAAACATTAAGTTCACTTTAAATATCTCCTCCCCAGGAAATCTTTCAATTCTTATAGTATCTTGCTTTATTTCAGGCCTTTGTCGATACCTGGAATTTTCTTACTTAATGATATATCTGCATTTTTTCATGCCTTTCCTGCCCTTTCCACTCCCATCCCAATTGTCTGCAGAATGAAGAAGAAAAGAAAAAAAAAGCCCCAGGTCCTGGGTTTGCACTTAGTAGGACTCTAGGGTGGTTTTGCCCCGAGGACCATGCCTGGCTGATCTCAGCGTCCTGTGGCTAATTGCAAAGGTTAACATGGAGCCTCTCCAACCAAGTATTTTAAGTAATCACCTTCCTGGGGGACATTTGCAAATTAGCACTGACTCTTGCTGATTACTCCTCCTAAACTCTGTCTGATTAATAATTAATCAGCAAACCGCTTGTCCAGGGAAAGCTGATCAGCGCCAGGAAAGATCTTAAATCATGCAAGTCATCGGCCAGTCCTAAAAACACAGAAACAGCCCAGCGGTGGGCAGGACTGGAGAGGACTGATGGCCGCGTGAGCCATGGATGGTCTCTGGGTTGTTTGTTTTCCATTTTTGTCCCCCCCTTTCCTCTCACCACCTTTTGACCGAGAAATGTTAGGCTCCTACTTAGAGCCAGAGAGAGACTTTCTCTGGCACAGAAATAGAAATGTGTTAAATATCACTTTCTTTTTTATTCGTTCCATTCAAAAGAGTTTTGGTCTGAGAGGCAGAGGTTAGAATTAGCCAGTTTGCTAAGCAAATGGCTGTCTGGTGCCTCGTGCCATTTTCCCGTAGCCCCATCAGTTTCAACTCTTTACTGGAGCCCTTAGACCAGCACACCTAGCTAGCAGTAAGTAAGATGCTTAATGGGTACAGCTCGCTGCTACACCCCAGGCTTGGGGAGGAATCAATTTACCAGCCACCTGTCCCACCAGGATTCCCTCAAGTGCCCTTTGCCTCCTGCCTACAAACCCCAGGGTGACAGGAGAAAAGGCAATCAGAGAGGGATGAACACTTCCATTGTGAACTTGATGACCCCTGGGGGCCCCTTTTAAGTCTCAGGCATTACCTCCAGTCTCAAAAGCCAGGCCTATGTAGAGCTTCCTCTTCTCCTGTTTCCTCCATGGGTCACTGAGCTATGGCTGAGGTATGATGCAGAGAAAGCAGGAGAGGTGTGTCAACGTTGGACTCTGGGCCAAAGAGAAGGGAAGGGGCAGGAAGGAAGGCCAGAGTGAGTGAGGGGCATGAAGGCTTGATTGCCATGAGAAGCGTTCGTGGAAAAGATGACAGCCCTCACCCACTGTGCTAGAATGCTCGGGGGTGAGATGTGAGTCTCACTGTGCACTGCCGTGGAGTTCCTGGGCTTGTTGCAGCCCAGGGAAGCTCTGGGGAAAGACATGATGAGGGACATCAAGGAGTATGAAGCAGGGGGTGAGCCCTCTCAGGAACTCATTGTCTCCTGACCGTCTGGTGACAGGCAGGATACAGGGAGAAGAGGTGGACAGATGCTGCAGCTTCCTGGGACCCCAAATCTTCTTCGAAAGACCCCCCTTGATCGTACTCCTGCTTTTCACAATATCTCCTAGAACTGACTCTACTTCTCAACTTCCCTCCAGTAATTTCCTACTGAGAAAACTGGCTGATGTTTCAGAACACAGACTGCTGTCCCTACGCTCCTCCCCAGCCTCCACAATCCTAAATTTCTCAGACTAGCCCTTGGGGATGATATTTTTTAAATTGGTTTTTTTAAAAGTCTGTGTCTGTCTATGTGTGATTGTGCATGTGGGTGCAGTGCCCTCAGAGGCCAGAAGAGGGCCTTGGATTCCCTAGAATTGCATAAGGTGATTGTGAGCTGCCTAAAATGGGTGCTGGGAACTGAACTGGGATCCTCTGCAAGAGCCAATGCACACGCTTAACCATTCAGATGTTTCTTCAGCCCCAGGGTGTAGTGTTTTTTTTAAAACACTCTTATAGGAGTTCTGAGGCTAATGAAAGTTTGAGAGCCCCTAGGCCTATGAGGAGCTCCTGCAGAGCAATAAGGAAAATGGTGGGTTTAGCCATTAAGAAGTAGTAATTCTTCACGTGAATGGATTCATTATTGAATTTCTCAGCATATGCTTGACATACGTGTTGGGCTATGATTTATTCATGAGTTCGAGCCAGCACATCTATGACCTAAAATGGAGCACACTGACTCCTGGTGGACTCTCTTTACATACTTCATAAATAAATTTGCCTTCCAGTTCCGTGCTGGTTTGGGGGATAAGCAGGTGAAGAAGAAGGTCTCAGCTCTTGAAGGGACTTCTGAAGTCAACTTCACCCCCTTGTCTGCTTTGTGTAGACCTTGGCAAAAGATGTCTTTCTTCCCGGGTCCTTGAGATTAGAAGCACCTTTCTCTGCCCTCCCTTCCCCACACTGGCATGAGAGACTTCACTTTTTCATCCATCCCCCTCTCAACACTAACTCTTTAGAGCACAGACTTGGCCCACCATCAGTGAGCCCTCAGAACCCAGCGTAAGTCCCCACGCCAACAGGTAGAAAGATTTGGCAAGCAGCCTGTGGTGTTAAGCATCTCCATGACCTCCTTGCAGGCTCTTTCTCTCACCACCAAATGGGAAAACATGTGGCACCGGGCTCCTCAGGCCTAATCTCAGAGCCCTTTGGCAGGGGAATACCCTCAAGATAAATGAGCACCGTATAAATAAACCCTGTGATTAACTATAGCCTGCATGCTGCTCATCACTGGCCACTCATTCATTTATATAGTAGCTGCCTTCTGTCCTCTAACTTACTTTTTCCCAGCTTCCACCCTTCCATCTGGGAGAGGAACTTTTCTTCTCTCTTTTTCGTGTGTGTATGTGTGTGTTTCCATATTTCTCTACTTTATCTGTATGTATGGCCTTCCTCTGTTTGGAGGCTTCTGCATGTGAGGTCATCAGTATACATCCTTCTGTGACTGGCGGACGCCACAGGGGACAAGGGGCACAGCTAACTCTGTGAGATGGTGGGTAGACCAGTTGGCTCCACCATAGCAACCACATGCATTACACTGTACACACGCATATCTTAGAGCATCATCTTAGATATCTTAAATACACTTAAAATTTATTTTTAAAGTTAAAAATACAGACAAGTATCTGTTGGTCCCCTCTGACTGAATTGGGGCTGTTATATTTATTGAATGCCACCCTTGTCTCGTCCCTGTGAGCTTTCCCTGCCATTTTTGAGCTAGGCATCCGCATGGCCATCTTTCAGATAAAGAAAACTAACCTTAGAGATTTAGCCTCCTTCTCACACACTCACCTGAGCATCTGGGCTTCCTGGGTTTCCCACCTGGCTTCTTGGGCAGATCCCACACCAGCTGGTCCAGGGCCCTCCCTTCCCCTCAGAGCAGGCCCAGCGGTGGTGTCTCTCTGGCCTCTCCCAGCCTCTGCCCTCCTCCTGCCCTCCTCCTGCCTCAGCACCCCTGCAAGAGTTGTGACAAGAGCATCCAGATGTGAGACACGGGGCTAAAGGTCCGTGTGCATTACTCTCTAACCTTCGGAAACTCTCCCCAAAGGATAACCCATCATTCTCCATCGAGGGGACAGTCTGAGGTGCCAAGAGAGAAAGACACACAGGGGCTTAAGTGTCCATGCACACAACTGATTAGTGTCTAAGCTGGGAGGGAGTTGAGCCCCCATCTCTGGTCCCCCAACCAGGATCCAAAGCCCCCACCTCTCTCCTCTCCTCCTCTGTCCTCAAATGCACTTTTCTATCTTGACCCGAAGGAGGGCAGCCTGGAGGAGCATGGCCTTCCCAATGGATTTCAGGACCAAGTGTGCTGCCAGCAATTCGTGCGTCCTCAGTGAGCTTGCCCTCTGGGGCCCTTGTGTAGCCTTACAAGAACTCATTTGGCACAGCGGGCCTCAGGCAGGCCCAACTCTTCATCCTGTCTGTCCTTCCTCAGACCTTGCATAGCAGTAGGACAGAGACTGGCCTCTCTCCCGCACCCCTCCTCCGCTCCCTGCCTCCCAGCATGTGCTCTAGGTTCAAGGTGCTGCTAGTCTCAGCCTCTGCGGTTGCTGAGTCAGAGGTGCAGCCTGAAGCTGGTGCAAGGCAGAAGCCACAGCAGGAGGAAGTGATGTCCCTCCATGCCAGGTGGCTCTAATATCCCAGGATCATTTGGTACTGTCCGAAAGGACTGCAGGGAGAAAGTCAAGGGTGAACGACCGTGGCCGTGACTCTGAGTGAGCCCCACTAGATTCTGAACACCTTCTACCCCAGTTTCATAGGGCAGGTGGCAGGTTGCAGGCCTTTCTCCCATATTGCTGGAATTTGAGACTTAGTACTGCAAAATGTCCACAAGTTTGCATATGAGCACAGCGCTGCAGACCCGCCCCCTCCCGAGCAAGATTTCTGCCTCCTAAGGTGATATTTCTGGGAACCAGGATTGTGTGAAGAAGATTGTTTGTGGAGCACCTACTGTGGGAGCCATATTCATGGAGCACCTAATGTAGGAGCCATGTTTGTGGAGCACCTAATGTGGGAGCCATGTTTTTGGAGCACCTACTGTGTGTCAGGCACCTGCCCTTCTTGTTTCCTTTGCATATTTAAGCAACTGTGTGGAACAGATTCCTCGAGGTCACGCACTCAAGGTCACAGAGCTTCAGAAGTACAGTCTGAACCTTTCTTTGCCCTCAGCCTCTTTCTCTTTCTGCCCCCAAGGATCTTAGAGGTCTGTGGCCGTTCAGAGACAGTGTCTGTAGTCCCACAGCCCCTTTGCCTCTGTGCCAGGGTGCCTGCTTGGGCTGTGGCTGATGGAAGCCCCTGTAGCTAGCGTGGGATAGCTGGGGACAGCTGCTGCCAGCCTTCCTGCTCAGGAGAGCCCTGTCACTGTAGACAAATGGTCCGTGTCATTTAGCCACATCATTCTCATTGCTGGTCTGAGGCCTTAGTTGTCCAGATAACCCATTTCATTTCATGTCATCTTGGTGGTGCCACCAGGGTCCTCAGACAGTGACAGCCCAGTCTTTGACCCAGCCAAGAAGAGTCGCAGACAGGCTTGCTTCCTGACTCCAGCTTGCAGCCCAATCGACTCACAATTATTAGATTGTCAAGCTCTATCAAGTGACACTGTTCACAGGAGGGCAAGTGTCCCTAGGCCTCCCTCTGAACAGAGGTGACATCCCAGACACTGATGTGCCATCTACCCTTTTACCAGTGATTCCTGCGCAATTGCCAATCTTTTTTCAACCCCTGCCCAACAGTGGGCTCCCTAGCTCCCCAAAAGAACCCCCCAGCCCCTCTGCTTGTAATTATCCCCGCCCAGCTCCTTCCCCAGCTCCACCTCCCCCTGGTGCCTTTGCAAATAATTACCTTCACAAGGAAGTAGACAAGTCTCTAGTGACTCCTGGCCTGGCTGGAAAAGATTCATTATTCTGTATCTAGAAATAACCAGCCCCGTCAGCAAGGGGGCTGAGATAACACCAGTGTAAAACCTCTCCATTCAGGGGAATTAATTAGGAGTCCTTATTAAACATCCAATTAGGCAAAAGGGCATTTTTATCTGTGATAGTCAGCTGCTCTTATTTTTCTTAAGCTATAACTCCAAGTTTTTGGGTGTTTTTTGAGAAAAGCAAGGCTTGCGTGTTTCTGTGGAGCGATTCACTTCCCGTGTCAGCTATGTCTTCATCAGCATGTGAAAATAGATTTTTGCCATCCAATTCGCAATGCTTTGTCTCTTTGGAGTGTCATAATGACTCCACCATATCCCTTCAGTGGGAGCTGTCGCCTGCATGGCAGATTTGGGGAGTGGGACGTTTGCTTAGAATAGCTGTAGGCCATCGCTGTTTCTCAGCATCCATATTCTGTGAGCCAGCCTAAATGATGTTGACTGTCTGTGTGACCCTGGACAAGGTGCTTCACCTCTCTGAACCTCAGCTTATTCCTCTCTTAAG
>CABHPH010081831.1:0-40496 GCA_902168325.1 Peromyscus nudipes | reverse complement strand
AGATCTGAGGGTAATTCAGGAAGGGGGCAGATCTGAGGGTAGTTCAGCAAAGGCAAAACTTGGTATACAAATTATTTTTTTAAAAAACTAATAAAAAATGACTAAAATGAAAAAAAGTAAAGTTATTGCTGTGACCTGACTAGGTCCTGTCTGTGACGGACCTCACAGCCTGGGCACCGTCCCTGCCTCACCACCTCACTATCTCTCTAGTACAGTCACACTGGCCTCTCTGCCTGTCCTCGGGCACACCGGTCTCACTCTGGGCTCAACACCCTTTGGCTTCCTATTTTTCTAGAATGATCTTTTAGGAATCCACACAGCTGTTCTCTCACAGTCAATGACCTATAAACCCCTAACAATCCTACTTCAAGTCCCTGGAGGCTGCATGTTACACTCTGTGTATCTGTGTCCCCTCCCCAAAACTCACACTGAAACTTGATTCCAAACACAGAGCTGTAGGTCCTTTGGGGTACTGGAACAGAGGGTTCTGCTCTCGCCGAGGGCCATGGGAACCAGGCCATTTGCCCTCTGTTCTTCTACTGTGCGAAGACAAATCAAGACGGTCCTCACCAGCCACCAACTGCTGGGACCTCCACCTTGTATTCCCTGGCTTTGACAACTGTCATTTATAAATGACTCGCTTTGAGGCATCTTGGTATGGCTCCAGGAATGAGTGAAGACACTGCCTGAGTCTGACTCGGATCCTGTGCTGCTTGTAACCCAATAAAATATACACTTAGGTGTTTTGCTTTCTGTCTGTACTGCTTATGAAATACATTCTGTGAGAATGGGGGTTTGTTTTCTATAGAAGCGCTCTCTCTCTCTCTCTCTCTCTCTCTCTCTCTCTCTCTCTCTCCCCTCAAATGATGCCATTTGGCAATGATGTTCATTAATTTCCTGAGCAAATGAATGAAAGTTTTAAAAAACATGATCAGGCTGTTTATCTAATCTATATATGTAAAGTTATGTAATTAACCAGTTTTCACATATACCATATAAAGAGAATTTTCTCATGTCCTTATTCTTCAAAAGTAAACATTTCAGTGTGTATAAGGTGCCTTGTCATGTGGATGTACAGAATTTATCAACTATTTCCCTATGGTAGGGAATTTGATTCCCTTTACATTAAGTAATGCTGCAGACAATGGGAGCCTACTGCTCTGCCATGTACTTCTGAGTATAGAATATATAAAGCATGCTTCCCCTGGCTTTGGGACTGCAAGAACAACCAGGATCCCATCCTGCACACAGCTCATGGGCAGGCAAGTGGAAGGAGGAATGTGTTGTAGGCAAGACATGACAGACAGATCCCAGTGTGCACTGGACACAGTAATTCCCAGGCTCCCACTGCCAGCTGTGGGTGAACACATTGACCCGTAGGCTGGGTCCGTTTGACATTGCCCAGTGACATTTTCATGTTTTTTTTTTCTGCTTAAAGTTACATTGTTTTTATACTCTCTTGCCAATTGTATCAAAAGTAGGTAGACCGTGCTAAAACAAAAGCTGAAATGGAGGACTGGATTGTCTACAGATCTCTTGGTTAGCTCTGCTCATGTCCTTCCGCATAATCAGTAAGAAAGGGGAGTGGGGCTGGGTGGACAGGAAGCTCTCTGCCCTTCGAGTGACGAAAGATAGGGTGCTGAGAAGACACAAACGGGGGTCAAGCTTCTGTTGTGGGGACGGTCACACTAGCACCTCTACACCATCACTTCTAGTGCTGGCTGATACAGAAGGCAGGGAGAGTAACCAGTGTAACCAATGCTAACCAGGATTGGAATCTATGTGTCAAACAGAGCCCTGGCTGGCGAGTCTCCAGAGCTGAGTCAGTGTGACAAACTTTCATCATAAAGTATCCAGGCAGTGGAAACCAAGCTTTAAAAAGTGAAGTCTGTGATGATGGGAGAGCTGGTCAAAACACAGCCACAAAACACTTACATAATTTATACCAACAACGCAAGCAGGCAGAAAAACATGCCCGGCATGGCATGACTTGCGTTCTAGATATTCAGCATGAATATTTCTAGAAACTACAATGGAGATGTAAAGCACTTCTAGATGACATACAGTATCTAGAAAGAGGCATACTTAAAAGCAAAGCGTATTCCTGCCTGCAGAAGGCTGGCTATGCACAGTGAAACAACCCCTGTTCCTGCAGCCGTTCTGTGAGCTTCCTGCTCAAAACCAGCTTCCTAGTTCAAAAAGGTTTGTCTATAGTTGCATCGGCTGAGACCTCAGGTTGACAGCTTCAACCCTTGCTCCACATATATCAGGACTAGGTGAGGACCTTTTACCAAAGCTCGAGGCAGGAAAATGTTCCTTCTGGGTATGCCCTGTGTGCCAGGCCTCTGTACCCTTGATGGTCAGGAAAGGGAGCTGCTACAGCCACACATGTCTCAGGCCTGGGTTAGAGGGTTGCAGCATTGAGCAGGCAAGACCTGGACCATGCACTCCATCCACCCAGGTGATTCCTCGCAGTACCTCACCATTCTTAAGCCATTTGGACCCCCAGCTTCTTAAATAGCGTCTGTGTCTTTACTAAGATAAAACTTCAAGGGCATGGGTGGGTCCCAAGGGGCTACAATTAATTGGCCCTCAAATCTTCCCCAAAGAATGAAAGTGCCTTTGAGGATATGAATGGATTAGAATTCCCCAAGAAAGAAAGGCTGCCAGGGGTGATGTTTCCCTTTCCTATTGTTTAAAGAGCAGAATATGTTTCTTTTTATCCTAATATAAGAACTAATGCAATCGGATAATAAAAAGCAGAGGTGGAATTTCTCCTTTAAGGGATTTCAAAGGGCTGTAATCTCCCTTTGAAACTGAAATGAGTTCTAAGTGGGACCTGCTCCATACATGGGGCAAGCTGGGTTTTAAACACACCCAACGTGAGTTATCCACCTGACAGCTAGGCGACGTGTCCAGATGTAGACAGATGTGTGGATCTTCAGGGTCACCTCTCTCAGCATGGGAACTATGAGAAACATCCACCTTTGTGAGGTTCAGTTTTGCTGTTTGAGAGAGAACTTGGCTGGTGCAGCTTTCCTTTTCTATTTCTGGTGCTATTTAAATTAATTCCAGTCTTCTTCAGAGGTGAGGGAAATTTCTCTGATAAAAAGCCATTGATGTCTTCAGGTTTTTCATCATCTTAAAAAAAAAAACTGTACTGCACCATTTTATGGAGGCTAATTTAATGGAATGTCGTGTTATTTATTTTACAGGGTGGCTCTGAGGTTAGGGCAAAAAAAGCCTGGGTCTTTCTGATAATGAAAAGCAGAGTTTTAAACATTGAGAAAATCAGGAAAAGGGCAAAATCATACAGTAGTATTATGATATATAGATGCAGTCATTTTTTGAGATTTTCTCTTTTTTATTTTATGTGTATGAGTGTTTTTGCATGCATGTATCTCTGCACCACATGTGTGCCTGGTGCCCACGAGGCCAGAAGAGGGTGACAGATGCCCTGGGACAGGAGTTAGATACAATTGTGAGAAACCCTGTGGTTGCTGGGAACTGAACCCCAGTCCTCTGGAAGAGCAGCTGGTGCTTTTAACCACTGAGCCATCTCTCCAGCCCTGCAGTTAGTTTTTGTTTGTTTGTTTGTTTGTTTGTTTGTTTTTAATGAAGGTTTGAGGGTTCTTCAGTGTGAAGACTAGATGGGTCCATGTGAGGAAAAGGTACATTATCATTGCTATCCAGCAATGCCGTGTCCTCCCTTTGTTAAAAGTCATGGAAACCTTTTCAATAGTTCTTATGCACCCCCGTAACGAAACCTATATAAATAACAACAGGAAAAAAAGAAACCGCTCAGACCGTGTTTCAATAGTTCTTATGCAACCCTTTAACGAAACCTATCTAACAATGGGGGTGGGCAGGGGAAATCCACCCAGACCATGTTTTCACAGCTTCAGCTCAAAGAAGCATATGCTGTCTGTGAGATGTCTGCTGGATTCCACCTCAGCCCTTCATTGCTCACAGGAAGTTCTCCTTTTGCTGCCCAGAATCTTGCCAATGCCACTCTACCACTGAGCTGTATCCTCAGCCTCTTTTTACTTTTCATTTTGAGATAAGACCTCACGAAGTTTAGCCCAGACTGGCCTTGAACTTGCAATCCCCCTACCTCAGCCTCCCATACAACCCACAGGCCTGCACTGCCAGCCTGGTGTGCACTCCCTCACTACACATCCTCATCTCCCACAGTCCCCCGCTACCGTGCTGCGCTGGGGTGGCAACTTCTCTGAACACAGGCAAAACAGAAGAACCAATAACTCCATGGAATGAAAGAGAGGGGAGAGAGAGAGAGAGAGAGAGAGAGAGAGAGAGAGAGAGAGAGAGAGAGGGAGAGAGAGAAAGGAAAGGACATGACTGGTCCTGGGTTTCAGTACCAGATGAGTGGGGGAAAAAAGAAAGAAAGAAGAAGGAAGGACATGACTGCTCCTAGATTTGGTGGAGGAGAAAGTTTATTGTATGTGAAAGAGAATGCATGGCCAGAGGCAGAGACATCTGGGAGAGTCCTGAGCCCTGTGTGGAGAATTGAAAAAGGGGGAAGCGGGGAGTCAGACCAAGAGGCTGGGAAGGTAAGGTAGGCCAAGAGGGCCAAAAAGGACCTTTGTAGCAAAATGCCTGGATTATACAGGCAAGGGCAGTTGTGGAAAGGGCTGCCACCGCCCTGGGCTGGAGAAGTTTAGGGTAGGGGGCAGATGGCAGCCATACCCTGTAACAGGTAGGGACTGAGGGAGGCTGGGAGAACCTGGCAGCCAGCATCAGCTTTGATATGTTGAGTAGGCACCTCAGCTGTTTGTCCCGGGTTTGAGACCTAACATCCATGTTTCAGTATTCTTCAAACTTTACTTCTAAGTAGAGTAGTCTAGTTTTTCAATTTCGAGCGATTCTCTCCTTGCTCTCTATGACAATATTTCCCCCTCCTTTTTTTTCTTTCTTCAACAGTAATTCTGTGTTTCACTCCTGTGAGCTCCCCAGCAGTCAGCCTCAACTTTTTCCTCCTCCCTCACCTTTTCCTGTTGTCTTCCACTCATCTCCCCCACCACCCCTCCATCCCGGCCATATTTGCTACAGCAGAGCCTCCTTACTGCCTAGTGGACTGGCTTACGGTCCCCTCCCTCAGACTCCCTCCCGCATCAGACAAATGCCGCCTCCTTCCTCTCACCAGCCCCTCTCTTTCATGGACCATGGCTTCTGCGCTTAGCCTGAATAGTCCATCACTGGGTAGCCATAGTCCATGAAGTAAATTCTGAATGGACGTGCAGTGACTGTCCCGGGATAATGTGGTAAGGGCTGGAATCCAGTGTGTGTTTATGTGCATGTGCATGTGTGTGCCAGGGGAAGGGGCTGGCCAGCTGTGAGCCCGCTAGACACTGTGAGCGGTTCCTCACCTCCAGGCTCTTAGACAAAGTGAGAGCCTTCGTGCACACACTGGTTCGTTCCATGTAACCTCGAACTTGACACTCTGCACCCACCTGCTCGGTCATGAGCCTCACCTCAGCATTCTTTTAACAAGCACCAACGGTGCTCTGGTGAACACTCTGGGGAAGCTCTCAAGACAAAGGCTCCTATTCTTTGCTACACACTACGGAAGATCGGAGGATCTGAACCCACACCGTGGAGAGGCTGCATCTCTGGGCAAAATTGAAGTTACCAAGGGGAGACTATCAGAGCTGTACCTACTCACGACAGCTGAGATTCTCAGGAAATGCTGCTTAGGTTTTGAAGGGATCTGCTGGGCACAGAGCCACGCTCCGCCCTCAGTTTAACAGGTGCATGCTACCCACAGCGGGGCACATTAGACCAAGCAGACATTGGCGCCCGCCAGCGTGGTTTGGCTCACAGCCCTGCCACTGTTCATGTCTGTGAACTCAGACACGCTTGAAGCCTCATTTTCTGCACTTGGAAAATGTAGCGAACAATGCCCTGTTCAGAGGGTAGCTGTGACTATTAAACCTGACAACAGTGTCACGCAACTGTGGCAGTGAGGCTCTGGCCCCTGTCCCTTAGTCACCCAGTTCCCTGTCCCCAGCACAGTTTCTAGTGAGGTCTTCCTGGATCCATTTAATTAATGACCAGTGCTGCAAACAAAACTCCAACAGAAGAAGCCGCGTACCACAGGAACACTATCTCGACAAAGGCGAACGTTCGGATTTTCACTGACACCTTTCAAATATAAAATTTTATATTCCATCTTTGGGTAGCCATAGTCCATGAAGTAAATTCTGAATGGACGTGCAGTGACTGTCCTTGGGATAATGTGGTGAGGGCTGGAATCCAGTGTGTGCTCATGTGCATGTGCATGTGTGTGTAAACGTTTGCATGCATATGTGTGCTGAGTACACAAATGCATGTGTGTAGACTATGTATGATTATATATATGCATGTTTATGAATATGTGTGTGTCTGTATATGTGTAGTTGTATGAGTCTGAGTGTTTATGCATACATACATGCATACATATATGTAGGCATATGTGCACATGCGTATATATGTGAGTGCCTACGCGTGTGTGTTTGTGTATGTGTCGATGCGTATGCATGTCTGGCTCTGTTTATACTTGTGTACCTATGCACTCATGCCAATGCTTTCTTGTGTCTCCCCCATTCCTGCCTGCACAGCCTCCTGACTCCATTAATCACAGAGGTGGCACCTCATAAAGCTGCTGGACTCTTGTGCCTCATAGAGTCATCGTGTAGATTTACGGTGTGACATGTGGGTGAATGGTAACTGTTGCTTTACCTCCCGGCAGATGTTCATGTGGTAAAAGCAGAACCATGGCCTGAGACTGCTGGAGAGAGCCTGGGGCTGTAGCCAGAAGTGGGAAAAACACCTCATGTGTGGAAGACTGCTAGCCAATGCCTTACGCCTCAGCTCTGCACTCATGTGGATTGCTTCTCTGTTTACAATATCCTTCCGCTGGCTTTAACCCATAGGCAGACAAAGAAGCCCCCACCGTTAGGCCATGCTTCATTTTAAGATGTAAAATGCTTGACAAGCTACACATCAGCACAGGATTTTACCACAAGAATCCAGATCCTATCTTCCAGAGACAAGGTTATCACACCCACTATCAGCCGCTCTAGCCACGATCTTGGGCTGTCCCATCCTAGGAGGTTCGGGAGGGCTATTCCACCAAAATCTTCAGTGTAGGGTGAACACGAAAAATGTCCAGTCTCAGAAAGAGCCTACAATGAACATTCCTTGTCTATAAATGGAGAGCCTGAGGTGCAGGAAGATGAAGTTAGGAGCCATGAATAAGCAGAAATGAGATGGCACCCGGCCTTTTGACTCATCGCTCAGCATCTTTTGATGGCCTCCACAGCAGCTCAGAGGTTCTCACAGCCAAGGAGCAACTTTATAGATTAACTTTTAGGACACTGGTCTAAAGCTAAGCAGGGCCTGAACAAGGCCCACCATGATTTCTCAGCGTCTGGCCCTTCATCCCACCCATCCCACTCTGTGCAAGCCAACATGGCCACCATGTGGGCAGGGCTCTGGCCTCTGGTGGTAGGGTCCCTATGGAGTTCTAGCTACACACAGCTGGCACAGACTACTGTCATCCCTGAGACTCGGACTGGTTGTGATGTGATGTCCTATACTGTCCTCTCTCCACTGGGATGCGTACTGTAGTGAGGACACAAGACAACTCGGAGATGCTCTGGACCGGGGAAGCCGTCATCTTCTTCCTCATCACTGCTTCAGCTCAGCTAAAATACGGGGAGCAAAGTCGTCTCCCCTACTCCTTAGAGAGCTCAGAAGTGGGCCCCTCTTCAACTAGACCATGCAGCCTGATCCCTAAGGTAGCTCAGAACATAGAGAGCTAAGCTGCTGTGTTTGTGCTGGTCCCCTACCTCGAGGCTGCTACCTAGGAGCACTTGCTGATGGCCCGTCTCTTTCTTGGCCTGAGTACCTGATGGGTAGTCTGAGAAGAGGTGGTGTGTGAAGAGAATTGAGAAGCAGACAGAAGGTAGATGAAGGAGCCCTGAGGCTGTGTCTGCGCTCCTGAGGCAGCTGTGTGTTGGGAGCTGGGCGCTGTGTGGGAGGATTAGATGGGACCAGGAGACCAGTGATGGCAGACAATGGGACTCAGAAGGCCGGGGAGCCATCAGGAGCCATGGGGAGTCTCCAGGCAGAGGCCGAAACAATGGCATGGCAGTGAGGAGCTGGGGGAGTGGGGAAGCCCAGGAACCAGTCATTGGGTTCACTGGAGACCACGGTCTGAAGTAGTGTGGTGGCAGAAAGGAGGATCACGTGACAACAGTGATGTTCCAGAGACCTGTGGGCTGTGAGTCATGGCATGAAGAGGCCAGGATGCTTGAGTTAGACCTGAGAGTCTGGAGAGCCTGTGGATTGTGAAATTAATGAATGCATAGAGAGGGAAGCAGGAGGCTTACGGAGTTCTTAGCTCAATGGTACAAATCTCCCAGAAGTCCACCGTCTGACAGAAGCTTCTCTTCCCGAGCCTAGGCCTGAGTCCCTGGTATTTTCTTACATCTTTGGACAAGCACCTGTGAACTTTGAGGCATGTTTACAGCAGTTTTAGGCATGGGCTCCCTGGGCTGTGAGTTTCCGGAAGTCTGACACCCACGGCCCCCGTACACCCTTGGTTTTTGCTTGTGTCGTCCTGGGTGAGTTCCCAGCAAGTGGCTTCCCTGAGCTCACACAGAGGAGGGGACTCCTGTGGGTGGGTCTTGATGGCCATTGTTGCCTTAACAGTGGTGACCCTCTAGCAACCAGCTGCACACTTCATTAGCCAAGCTGCTCTCCTCCGGCCCATTAATCAAGCTGTTAAATCCAGGACTTAACACCACACCAAGCCATTCATCTGCCGAGGCCTGGGCTCCAGGCTCCTCCATCCCCTGCGGCGGTTGAGGAAACTGTTAACGCCTCACAGCCAACAGCCCAGCTCCTGCTTTGCACATTAGCCCAAAGCGCATGACCCCCACTCTGGTCCACCTTATCCTTCTCCCCTCTCTGTGACAGACATGGAAGGCACCTACTCTTGTGCACACCCCAGGCTTTGCCAGTATGTCTCTTACCCTTAGCAACAGCTTTATGGAAAGATTCATGGCTTTCTTCAATTTCCCTTCACATTGGTGGCTTGGAAGCTCCTTCTTGGCAAGATGTCCAAAGAGTATGACTGTCTGCATGAGCCTTAAGTCCACAGAGTCAGATGGAATTAGAAGGATCTCCAAGTAGTTCTAATCTCACTTCAGATTAGCATCTGAGTCCTGGAGAGAACAAGTAGCTGAGAAGAGTCCCGAACCCCACAGGTCTCCTCACCTTAGCTTTGACTTTCCCTTTACATCACACAGCTACCAGCCTGACTGGGGATGTGGATATGGCTTGTTCTTCTAGACAGGACTCCTTCCTACCCATTGTCCAAGTTGCTGGACCACATGGGTTGTCTGGTGTGGCTTGCCATGGCCAGGGTGACAGAGTATATATTGTCCAAAGACGACAGCCTTGGTTACTTTTCCTAAGTGTGCCCCAAACGCCTGAGAGGGCAACTCTGTTCAGGGAAGCAGGCAGGCTAACTGCAGGTCTTCACCTCTCCTTCTGCTCCTCCAAATCCAATCCTCCAGTCGCATCTGCTTCTTCTCCTGCCCCATCTCCAGGGCGGCACACAGATCTTCCCCTGCAAACTCCCCTCCCCCATCCATTGCTTCCCCTAATCCCCAGCACCAGTACACACTCCCTGGGAACCCACAGGCCACTCTGACCAGGGAAGCAAGTAGGCTGACTATAGATCTTCACTTCTCCCTCAAATTCCCCCAAAGTCCAATCCCCCAGTCTCATCCCAGCTCTGTAGCAGACCTTCTGCTGTGATCCCTCCTCACTCCCTGCCCTCATTCCCAGGGACAGAGTAGATCCTAGTAGAACACTGTTTTCCTCCCTCCTGCGACCTCCTTCACTACCCCTTCCCAGCCCATCACAAGTGTCAGCTCCCAATACCTAACAATACATTTTACCTGGAACCCACAGGGCCCTCACCTATCAGGATCCCAGAAGAATTTCCTACAAGACAATTCACAGCCACCACACTCTCTTAAGAACCAGAGAGGAAACAGAAACCAAGGAACAAAACACCTACCCAACAAAGACAAGACCAGGTATCATCAGGACCTAGAATTATAATCTTCCCAAGCCCAGATTGGGAAGCATAAAAACATATCCCTAGATGCCGGTGTAAAAACACAATCAATGACAGTCAGGACAGTGTGTCTCCACCAGAGCCCAACAACCCTACCACGGGAGGCCCCGAGTATTCCCACATAGCTGAAACACAAGACAAAGACCTTCAAACAGCTTTTACAAATATGATAGGTGTTCTTAAAGAGGAAATGGATAAATCCCTTAAAGAAATCTATGAAGACACAAACAATGGAAGGAAATGAATAAAACCATTCAGGACCTGAAAGTAGTAATAGAATCAATAAAGAAAACCCAAATTGAGGAAAATTTGGAAATGAAAAAATTAGGAACTCAAGCAGGAACCAGAGGCAAGTCTTACCAACAGAATACAAGAGATGGAAGAGAGAATCATGGGCATTGAAGACATAAGAGAATAAATGGATACATCCATCAAAGAAGATGTTAAATCTAAAAACTCCTGGCACAAAACATCCAGGAAATCGGGGACAGTGTGAAAAGACCAAATGTAAGAGCAGTAGAAACACAGGAAGGAAACAAAGCACAGGTCAAAGACAGAAAATATTTCAACAAAATCATAGAAGAAAATTTTCCTAACCTAAAGAAGGAGATGCCTATCAAGGCGCAAGAAGCTTACAAAACACCAAATCGACAGGACAAGAAAAGAAAGTCCCCATGGCACATAATAACCAAAATGCTAAATGTTCAAAACAAAGAAAGGATATTAAAAGTTGCAAGAGAAAAAGACCAAGTAACATATAAGGGTAGACCTATTAGAATTAAACCTGACTTCTCAGTGGAGACTCTAGAAGCCAGAAGGGGCTAGACAGATGTGCTGCAGACTCTAAGAGACCACAGATGCCAGCCCAGACTACCATACCCAGCAAAACTTTCAATTACCATAGGTGGAGAAAATAAGACATTCCATGGTTATATCAAATTTAAGCAGTATCTATCTACAAATCCAGATCACCACCACCACCACCAACAACAACAACAACAACAGCAGCAGCAGCAACAACAATAAACAAACAAAATGACAGAAAACAATAATCACTGGTTATCAATATCTCTCAATATCAATGGTTCTAATCTCCTAATAAAAAGACATAGATTAACAGTATGGGTGTGAAAACAGGATCCATCCTTCTGTTGCATCCAAGAAACACACTTTAACACCAAGGATAGACATCACTTCAAGGTAAAGGATGGAAACAGATGTTCCAAGCAAATAGACCTAAGAAGCAAGTGAATGCAGCCATTTTAATATTTAACAAAATGATTTCAAACCAAAACTAATCAAAAGAGACAGGTAAGGATGCTACATACTCATTAAAGGAAAAGCCCACCAAGAGGACAGTTCAGTTCTTTACATCTATGCACCAAACACAACAACAGCACCAAAGTTCTCAAAAGAAACACCACACAGCTGAAATCACATGTTGATCCTCACACACTGATAGTAGGAGGCTTTGATAACTCACTCTCACTGATATGCAGGCCATCCAGACAAATAATTGAGAAATGCTGGAGCTAACTGATGCTATAAACAAAACAGATCTAACAAATATTTAAAGAACATTTCACCCAAACCCAAAAGAATATAGCTTCTTCTCAGTACCTCATTGAACTTTCTCCAAAATTGACCACATACTTGGACACAAAGCAAATCTCAACAGATACAGGGAAATTGAAATAGTACTTACTCTGCATCCTATCTGACCACCATGGAGTAAAGCTGGATTTCAACAAAAGAAACAACAGAAAGCTTGCAAACTCATGGAAACTGAACAACTCCCATTGAATGAAAATGAGTCAAGACAGAAATTAAAGACTGTCTAGAACTAAAAGAAAATGAATGCACAACATACCCAAACTTACGGGACTCAATGAAGCCAGTTCTAAGAAGCAAGTTTACAGCACTAAGTAACTACATAAAAAAACTTGGAGAGATTGCACATTAGCAACATAATAGCACGCCTAAAAGCTTTAGAACAAGAAGAAATCACACTCAAAAGGAGCAGATGGCAAGAAAGAATCAAACTCAAGCCTGAAATTAATCAAATAAAAACAAAAAAATACAAAGAATCAATGAAACAGAATTGTTTCTTAAGAAAAATCAATAAAATTAATAAGCCCTTACCCAAATGAACTAAAAGGTGGAGAGAGAATATTCAAATTAACAAAATCAGAAATGGAAAGGACATGACAACAGACACAGAGGAAATCCAGAGAATCATAAGGACATACTAAACCTGTACTCTACCAAATTGGAAAATATAAAAGAAATGGATAATTATCTCCATATATACCACTCGCCAAAGTTAAATCAAGACCAGATAAGCAATTTAAACAGACCTATGAATCCTAGTGAAACAGAAGCAGTGATGTAAAGTCTCCCAAACATAAAAAGTCCAGGGCCAGAGGGTTTTAGACATAATTCTACCAGACTTTCAGAGAAGAGTTAATGTCAATACTCCTCAAATTATTCCACAAAATAGAAACAAAGGAGCATTGCCCAGCTTGTTTTACTCTGATACCCAAACCACATAAAGACCTGTTCTGAGCACAGCATGAAGGTCCTTGTGCCCACAGACCCCCAGAGAAACCAGGGGTATGAAGCACCACACAGCATTGTCTCTCCGATGGGAAAGACGTAAAACTTGTTCTTCCATCCAGAAAGCTGGGAATTAGAAGTGATTAATAGTCTGATGGTTTATGTTATCTGTTGGGCTAGGCCATTCAAACTCATAAAACCAGGACCAGAGGTGGCTAGTAATCTAAGTAATCCTTACAGCCAGGGGCTCTCCAAGCTCCCCATAACCAGGACCAGAGATACCTAATAGTATAAATGACCCGAACATTATCTGTATAGCCAGAGGCTCCCCCAAGCTTCCACAACCAGGACCAGAGATGGTTAATAGCCCAAAATGACCTCTACACTGTCTGCATGACCAAGACCAGGCCAGAGCCTTCCTCAGACCCTTAAACTGTCAGACCCTCAGACAGCCTATCTCCAGAAAACATCTTCTTGGAAGAAATGACATGTACCCTGAGTCGACTTCTGATTAATTATGCTTCCTTGTGCACCAGTGGATGTATTACACCAGGAAACTTTTTTCCAAATTATACTGTGCTGAAATTTGCTTGGAATAAGTCACCTGTAATCACACTCCCTGTGGTGGTTTGAATAGGCATGGCCCCCATAGCCTCATGTGTTTAAATGCTTGACCCATAGGGAGTAGCACTACTAGGAGGTGTGGCCTTGTTGGAGTAGGTGTGGCCTTGTTGGAGTAGGTGTGGCCTTGTTGGAGTAAGTATGTCACTGTGGGGGTGAGCTTGGCGGTCTCATATGCTCAAGCTATGCCCAGTGTGGTAGACAGTTCACTTCCTGTTGCCTGTGGATCCAGATGTAGAACTCTCAGCTACCGCTCCAGCACCATGTCTGCCTGCATGCTACCATACTTCCCCCTGAAGCTTGTGACAGAAGATTAGGATTTGAGTATGTAATGTCTCCCTCAGGCTCATGTTGAAAGCATGACTCCCAGTAGATGACACTGTTTTGGGAATGTTTTAGTTTGCTTCTGTTAGGATAAGCACCATAACCAATATAACTTAGTTAAGGAAAGAGTTTATCCTACCTTATACTTTCAGGTCACTTTTTAGCTCTTTCCTTGACCTTATCCCAGTCAAGGTATAGAATGTATTTCCTCTTACCTTGAACTTGAACTAACCCTAGGGCTGTTTCACTGTGGAGGGCAATAGGGATGTTGTGCCTGTTTCTAATTGGGCAGCTTCCACTTCTGTTCCATAGAACACTGGCTCTTGGCACTGTTCCCTCTCAACTGACTACTAAAAGCCTTGAGAGGCCAAGGAGGCTCACTCCTCACCCTTAGATCAACTCCCAGATGACAGCCAGCTCCAACTGCAAGTCACATTGAGCGTAACCCAGGCCAGGTGAGCCTTGAGCAAACTCTCCCCTGCAGCAGCAATACAAGACTCCCATGGAAACCACCCAACTGGGTGACCAGTTGTCGTTTTAAGTCATTGGGTTTGGGATAGCCTCCCAGCTGTACGGTCAGTCACTGGCTGTGGCTGGCTGCACTGAGCTGATCCCGGGTACCCAGGAAAGATAAGGCCATGCTGAATGAAACCCTCAGGACTTACATCTGCTCTGTCTCTGCTTCCACACAGACATGTGACACACATATTCATCTTGTCCAAGTTTCATCGTCATCTTTGTAGGTGGGACTTCGACCCACCCTGGACTATTTTGTCTGAATGGCATCTTTTTTTTTTTTTTTTTTTTTTGGTTAATTGGTAGAATCCTGGGTAGAGAGTGTGAGCTTGAGACTTGCTGATTTTCTGTGTGTGGTAGCCTCACGTGGATCTCAACCTGGCCAGATGAGTAGCTTTCAGGACAAGATAGTGGGTTGCTGGCTTAACCAGGGGTGGATTGAGTGGTTAAATCCACAGCTGATGATGTCATCAGTGCTGGGTGTGTGCATGGCACAGTTTCTTGCTGACAGGAGACACCTCTTGACTTCTCAGGAGTTCCATTTCCTCCCAGGAATTAAAATCCACTCTCCTTTCCTGTACGTGCATCCCAGGGCTACAGTTCTACAGTTCTGATACTCCTAGCTTGATCGATTGCTTTAGAGCTCCCAGAACCTAAGCATGGTGCCCAACTCCATCCCTGTCACTCCTAACACCTAAAAGCCAGGGATCTTTGTACTCAGGTGGAAGTTTCATCCCCACTACCTTCCTTGAGTAGGCACCAATGAGGGAGAGCGCACTTGGGGTTAGAGGACTGGGGGAAGCTTCCTGACTCTACTGTCAGGACTTGGGGGACCTTGATCAAATGAGGTAAAGATGAGGGAGTCACAGGGACCCCTAAAGTTCTGATTCTTCCAAGTCACTGATTTGACTGAAACAGGAACCAGCTGTTTCTTGACTGTAAGAAACACACTTCTCTGGCAAAGATAGACAGACTGAAAGTGAAAGAGTTGAAAATAGCAGGCCAGTAAACAAGAAAGCAGCAGGAGCAGGAGTGTGTGGGCCTGACAAAGACTTCAGTCCGATTTAGTCAGAATAGATAAAAAAAAAAAATCATCACAAATTAAAAGGGGAATAACCTGTCAAGAAATAATGATTGCAAATACATATGCACCAAATATTGGTACCCCAAATTTTATAAAATGAGCATCCTGAGCTATAAAGGGACAGAGAGATCTAGACTCAGTAATGGGGATTTAATACCCCAATATCATCAATAGGTCATCTAGCCAAAAATGAAACAAAGAAACTTCAGAGTTAAACTGAACCATAGATCAAACACATATAACTCACATACATAGGATATTTCATACAAGATCTCAGAAGCACACATATTTCTGAGAAGTCCATGGAACTTTCTACAAAAATAAATCATGTTTTAGGCCATAAAGCAAATCTTAACAAATAAAAAAAATCAGAGTAACTTCTTATATCTTCCTAGATAGTAATAGAATAAAACTAGGAACCAATAGCAAGAGAAGCTGTACAAATACACAGACATTGAACAACATGGTCTTAGATGACCAGTGAGCCGTTGAAAATGTCAGGGATGGAATTTAAAGATTCCTGGAGTCACCTGAAGACAGAAGCATGGCTGACCATGAGCTTTGGACACAGTGAAGGCAGTTCTGATGGGAGAGTTTGCAGTCACGATGAGCACACTAAAGACAGAGAGACCTGGTAAGCGAGAGAACATCCTAAGCCTTGGAAAACAAGAGCAAGCCAAACCCAGAGCCAGTATAAAGAAAGAAGTAACAAGGGTCAGGGAAGAGATTAAGGAAAGAAGATAGAGGAAAAATCACAAAGAATTCATGAAATAAGAGTGGGTTCTTTGAAATGACAAATGGGATTCAGCCCTTAGCCAATCCAACCAAAAGAAAGATTTGACCCAATTTAAAAGATTTGAGTTGAACAGGAACATTATAGCAGACACCAATGAGAAACAGAGGGTCCTTAGAGAATATTTGCAAAGCATATCTAAAAAGCAAAAACCTTGAAGTTCTGAAAGAAATTGGCAAACCCTTGAACATACGTGATATACTCAAATACCCAAATTGAATCAGGATTTTATAAGTGTTATCAAGACATTGCAAGCGAGGGTGTGGTAAAACCACTGAACTAGACCACTCCCCACTCCGTGGGTAGAAAGACAGGTTTGTTGGGGTCAGACTGACCAGGCTGTCTGGGGGCAGGGACAGAGAGAAGGGCAAAATGAAGGAAAAGCAAGACAGATTTTATATGATGGTCAGCATGGCAGAACCTTTGAGCTCACACAGACTTTTCTGACTGACAGAGAACTACGTGCCCTTTCATCTAGTTGGACTTTGGGGTGAATTACCAGAGGTTCCTGTGGTTTAAGGGAGGCACCTGGTAAATAGAAAGCTGCCTTTAGGCCTCTCTATTGACCAACAACAATCTTTCTGTTTACTGGGCCCAAATCCTTCCGTTTAGGACATGGTCACCAGCACTGCTATTTTGAGGTCCTTCCCCCACCCCACCCCCACCCCCACAATAAACAACTTAAATAGAACTGTCGTGAGCACTGAGAATAAAGCAGTAATAGGTTTCCAGCAGAGAGAAGCCCAGAAACAGACAAATTTACTGTCAAATTCTACCAGATCTTTCAAGAATAATTAACGCCAATGCTGCTCACAGTAGTTTGGAAAAGAGAAAGGAAGGAATACTACCAACCTCATCATCTGAACCCCTATTACCCTTATTCCCAAGACAGAGAAGGACACACAGGAAAGAACCTTTTACACTGCCCAAGGGAACGTAAGTTGGTGCAGACACAATGGAAATCAGGAAAGAACTTCCTCCAAAAGCTATGGAGAACCAGTTGGACCTCCGGCGTGGAGGGGGCAGATGGGATACACAAGAGAGGGTAATGGGTACTGAGAGATGGATGTGAGCACAGTTCATTGATACATATGTATGAAAATGTCACAACGATGCTTAATATTTTGTATACTAATGTATAAATATTCATCATTTCAGTTCCATGACAGTTCAGTTCCACCCTAATTTTAGAGTCAAGTTTTATGTCCACATAAATATGAAACAAGAGCTGTAATTTTTGGTGGGCTTGTCAGTCCACCTATTGAAAACATATTTGCCGAGACTGAGGCGTTTGTGCAAAGCCTTCTGCTGGCCAGCCAAGACACAGAGGGGAAGAAGCAGTTTACCATGGGGAGGGGGGATGGCACAAAGGAACTTGTGTAAGGTGGGGCCTCAGAGCAGGAAAACCAAGGCTGGAGAACACAGAGGTGGCTCTACCCTGGAGTGGCAGAGTGCCGCTGATTGCAGAACCCAGGCCCGTCTGTAGAGACGTGGGAGAAGCCCACTCTCTAGGAAGGAGAACAGGAGAGGCAGCTTGGGAGAACAGGAGTAGCTAGTGACGTGGATGAGGCTGATTGGGTCACACCAGGCAGAATCACATGCAGCCAAACCTTTGGGTTGTGCCTGAATGAAAATGAGCTCCTAGGGATGGTTGAGGAGACGGGTTTACTTATATGAGGGAGAGAACAGCCAGAGGCATCTGAAGGAGTCCAGACTGGAGTGGGCGGTGAAGAGAAGAGAAAGAGGAACAGGTGGAGGCCAAGAGCAAGCCAAGCCAGGAACCAAGAGTAGAGGACCAAGAGAGCTCATGCCCAAAATGGCAGGCGTATACAGGAAAGGAAGCCTTAGGGAAGGGAAGGGAAGGGAAGGGAAGGGAAGGGAAGGGAAGCCCAGCTCCTAGGCTGGAGAGGGTTAGGGGAGGGGAGAGGGAGAGAAGTGATAGGAGGGGCTACAGGTACTGAGTGAGATGAGTTTCTTTGGTATCTGACAGTGCCCCTCTGCATTCCAATGTTGGTCATGTGTACGAGTTTCCATTCTGTCACATCCTTAACAAAAGTGTGTTGTTGGTCTCCGTCTTCATGGTCCTTGCCACCTCAGGTATGTGGTTGTTTGGGTAGAGCTGAAAGGAGACACATGGGGCCCATGGATCACATGATCACCTGCTGAAATCCTTGAGGTCTGAGACGAGACTCGAGGCAGGCGGGGCAGAAAGCATCCCTGCATCCTGGTCCTGATGAAGGCTCTTAGTCCAAGTGAAGGGAAAGTGTGAGGATAGGACCTCATATTTGCTTGTTCGTTAGCCTGCTTTAGTGAACTATCTATGGCTTGAGGGCCCTGTTGAGTGCTTCCCTCAGTACTGAAGTGGAAGAAGTAGCCTGCTTTGTCCCCAAGAAAAGGCAGATGCACCCTAAGTTTGTTGGAAACTTCAGGTGTCCATCCACCCACCCTTGACCCTAGAAGGTATCAATTCCATCTTACTCACCATTTTATTTTTCTACTTTGTGCTAGAGCATCCAGCCAGCCAGGCCGAGAGGCCTGCATGCCCCTGGCCACGCCAGAACAGAACCCACACTGCCTTTTAGGGAGTCCCCAGCTTCCCTGCTCTCTTGTCCCGGGAGTTTTAAATCACTCTTTGAGTCAGAGTGAATGAAATTCAGACTAGATGAAGTTGAGACTCTGCTTTAACAGTGGAGAGTGCTCCCTCCCTAGTGGAGAGTGCTCCCTCCCTAGTGGAGAGTGCTCCCTCCCCACTGCTCTGGGCCTAACCACACAAAGGGGGAACACTGAAGCTGGGGTGACTGCCAGGGCTCCCGCATGCTCTGTCATACTTCCACTGGGTCGACAGCTGACCGTACCAGTATGCTTTCCCCACGCACACTGCCAAACTTCACCTGGCTGTTCCAGTAACCCCAAGGGCCGCCAGGTAGCAATGTAAGTGTAAAAGGTAAGTCAGCAGCAGAGAGTGATAGTTAATCATGAACAGTGACTCCTTTCGGGTCCTAGAGCTGCCCAAGGTCACCCCCAGGCCATAGAGATGTTGACATCATTGCTTCCTCTCCAACAAAAACAACAGAAATTTCAAAACAAGAGTCAGATTCTCAGTTACTCTTAAATCCCAAGTGACTCCTGTCTCTTCAGGAGGCAGGGATGGAGAGGACCCTGTTGTTCATAGATCGCTTTTCTCAGGCTGGATGATGCTGTGCTGGGCAGAGGATCAAGTCTTCAGAGGTCCCACTGTGGTGGAAGGATGCTGTGGAAGCCGCACCTGGATGGGGACCAGTGCTGCAATACATGCAGCATTCAGCTGCTTGTTTCTCAACTCCAAAGACAAGAAGGCCTGCTGAAGCCAGATCTTTAAGATGCCACACTCACCCCAGACAGTACCCGCTGTTTCTTCAGACGCCGTGAAGTCCCGTTATTTCTCTAATGAGGGGGAAATGTGTGGTAGGACAGAATACTCTGAGGAGCTCAGAGAAAGATCAGACCTGAAAGGACCAGGGAACTCAGGCCTACAGGGTCGCCTCCAGCCAGGGAAGACGAAGGCCCTGGAAGGCTGCCTTGCTGGAGAAGCCTCAGGAGGTATAATCCCGGTAGAGGGACAGATAATGGCAGTGGGTGGGAGGGATGAGTCAGATGAAGCAAGCCAAAGTCTGGAAGGGAGCAATGTGACATCAACAATTGACTGGGTTGAAACTCCAAACCCTGGCCAAGCTGCCACACCCATGTGCATGAAGTCTCTCCTCATACCACTGAAGTGCCACCTATGAAAAGAGGAAGGATAGTGTCTTCATCAGGATTACTATTGCTATGATGAAACACCATGACCCAAGCAAGATGGGGAGGGAAGGGTTTATTTGGCTCACACTTCCACTTCGTATTCCATTCCTGAAAGAAGTCAGGACAGGAACTCAAGCAGGGCAGGAACCTGAAGGCAGGAGCTGATGCAGAGGCCATGAAGGGGTGCTGCTTACTAGCTTGCTCTCCATGGCTTGCTCAGCCTGCTTTCTTATAGAACCCAGGACTACCAGCCCAGGGATGGCACAGTCCACAATGACCTGAGCCCTCCCCCACCAATCACTAATTAAGAAAATGCCTTACACCTGGATCTTATGGAGGCATTTTCTCAATTGAGGTTCCCTCCTTTCAGATAACTCTAGCTTGTATCAAGGTGACATAAAACTAGCCAGGACAGATAGGCTTCAAATTATCGTACTACCTACATCATTGATAAAAGAGCAAACTCTGCCTCCCCAGGGTGGGTGGGATTGTGAAGGGCTGTGGACACTATGGAAAAGAGCCTGTAGTTCCCCCAGATGACTACACATGGGCTACCAGAGAGTCAACACAAGGTGTAGACCCAAGCAAAATGAAAACACATGTCCACAAGAACCTGTGCGCCAAGGCTGGGAACATCTCAAGTTACAGCAATATGAAACACAGGTCAGCTTCCAGCCAGATTAAAAGAAAACCTCACATGAAAATTACAGTGGAATTGAACTGTAATTCAACTGTTCCTGGATTGAGCATTAATCAACTGGGCCTCCTGACATTTATAGACTGCCTCACTCAGCCACACCAGATACACATGCCTCTGGCCTGCAGCCTCCACTACAGTAGACCACATTCTGAGATATAAATTAGCACACCTTAGAAAAGGCAAAACAATAGAAATCATGTCAGGCTGTGGGTTTTTACCAGAATGGAGGAATTACACTACAGGTTTAAAAAATTACACAGTTGGAAAATGCCAGAAGACCTGAAAAATAAACATGTTTCTAAACAGCACACATGTCAAAAATGAAGTCCAAAGAGAAAGTTAAATGTGTCTGTATGTGCTTGTGTGCGAGCATGCATGCATGTGTGTATGTATGCACATGCGTGTGTGTGTCTGTGTGTCTTCGTGTCTGTGTGTGTACCAGAAGACAAAAGATAGCCCCAGGTGTCATCCTCAAGCACCTTGTACTTTGAGACAGGGTCTCTCATTGACCTGGTCTTTACCAATCTAGGTTGACTGGCTAGTGAGGACCCAGTGTCTACCATCTCTTCCCCTCCAGTTCTGGAATGATAAGTGCACACTGACTGTGTTGGCTGATTTTTTGGTCAACGCAACACAGGCCAGGGTCATCTGGAAAGAGGGAATTTCATTTGATAAATGCCTCCATCAGCCTGGCAGGCAAGTCTGGGGGGCATTTATCATAGCAGGAAATCTGAGACAAGGCCATCCTTGACACTCCTACAGAGGTTCTCAGGCTCGAATTTTGGTCTTCACACTCATGTGACAAGCACTTTGCTGATTGAGCTGTCTTATCCAAGAATGAGGAACATTTGTAAATCCCCATAGTGATTTCAACAGGTCCATTAGCCTTGGGCAACCCTGCAGCCAGACCAGGGCTGTTCAGTCTCAGCTCTGACCTTTGGGGCCGGATGGGCTTTTGTTATCGGGTGCTGTTCTACACACCATAGAGTGCTTAGCAACATATCTGGTCCTTCATCCCTGGGGGAGATGAAGCGCATGTTCTTCCCATGGTGTTGGCCTCTGGTCCATTTCACTGCCTTTCCAATGGGGTGTCATCACTTTGGGGGTCTCTTTTTGAACCCATTGGATTCAATTTTCCATGTTTCCTCCTAGCTGTCTGCATCAATTCAGAGGTCTGGGGGTTTTGTTGTTGTTGTTGTTTTAATCAAAATTGTAATGAACTTCTTGAATTTATAATCTCAAATTACAGGGCCGCTCCACTTCAGCTCCTCTGACCTTTGGGGCCAGATGCACTCGTTACTAGGGGGCCTATCCTGTACACAATGTGATGTTTAGCAACATCCTTGGTCCCTGTCAGCCAGTGTAGTGTGTCTCCACCCCCATATACACATCCCAAATCACAGCAATGGAAACGGTCTCTAGACATTAGCCAGTCTCTCAGTGACGGCACAGTTTTGATAAGAACTCTGAGCTAGGTGGAGCACTCCTGGTCAGGAGGGACCATAGCTCACACCTCTGTACTTCTGAGACCAGACTCAGAAGCTGAGCATGCAACGGGCCTGCACTTCCTACTCATTAGGACACTTGGCTCTCAAATTGGTCCCATGCAGAAGACCCACAGTCAAGATGTCAAGACTGAAGCAGAGCAGACACAGCCAGTTGCCCAGGATCTCTGGAGGCTCTTACCCACTGGCCGTACTAATGCCAGGGTGACATTTTTGTCTTGCAGACTTCCCTGGAGCAAGAGGCAGAAGCTGGGCTTGAGGCTGTGGGAAGGGCCAGGGTGTCTGTGTGCGCCCTAGCCTCTTTACTGAGTCTTCAAACTGTGCATGCTGCACCCACCGAGGAGCCTGGCTTTTTATAGACACTCAAACGTGTTCAGCATTAAGGCCAGGCAGTCACTGTTTACAGCAGGAGCTCACGAGATCTCAGCCCTTCTGGGAAGGATATAAAAGGCTGACTTGAATGTTATAAAAGTTTAGGGGGGAAGGAACGCTAATGATCACACAAAAACAGAATGTGAAGGAAACTATGGCCAAGAAGCAGCAGAGTGCAGCGGGACGAAGGTCCGGGGCTAATGGATGAATCCCAGCGAGGGAAGGAAGGAGCTCACTTCCCCATCTCATCCAAGTTCTGATGAGTGTAAGATAAATCACGTTTGGAGAGGAACCAGCACGCCTGGATTAAGTTTTACCACGGTGTTTCTGGCATTTCTGGCAAACTTGGACCTAGGTCACATCATTGAAAACTTACATCTGCCGAACACTTGAAGCCTTGCTTTCCTAAGACACTGTGGAGAAGCAGGCAAGGTCCAGGCAGAGGGGAGAGGCATCCCACATCGAACTGTATGGGACTGGGAGTGAGGTCTTTGCCCAGAAATGATTCTGGGTTCCATCCAACCTGAGATGTGATCACCCTTTGCCTAAAGGTTGAAGGTCAAAGCGACTCTCACTCTTCCTTACGGAGGGCTGTGCTTTGGTTTAGCATCTCTCCACTGCTGGGATTTCACTGAGCCCAGAAATCCCCACCCCCTCCCTCTGGGGAGGAGCTCCACTTCTTATCTGCATTCTTCTGTGTTCCAGAAACACCCTGAACTTGGAGGGTGGAGGGGGAAGAAAGAAAGAAAAAAAAAAACCCAAGGCTTCCAACCTGGCTCTCGGAATTGGCTGAGGGAGCTGTTCTCCTAACCAAGGCGCCCCAGGCCGGCCAGGGCTTAGGTGTGAGTAGGCCAGGCCCACTGGTCTCTGGCCATATTGCTCTGCAGTGAAGTCCCAGGCAGCTTATGTTACTTTCCCCTTTGTTATGACAGAAGAAACTCAACGGAAGGATTTATTTTGGCTCATAGCCTCAGTCCATCATGGCAGGGAAGACTTGGTGGCATACAGGGTGGCCGGGGTTCATGGCAAGGTTCTCTCTCATCCCTATGACACAAGAAGCCGAGTTAGGCCAGGAGAGAGAGGGATTGTATTATTACCTCAACTACCAAGGATCCGCCCCATGTGACCTGCATCTGCTAGCCAGGCCCGCCCTGTCTCCCAAAGCTTCAGTAACCTTCTGAAACAGCGCCCCTGGCTGGAGACCAAATGCTCCAACACATGGACCTGTGGGGAGCATTTCACATCCACACCATAACAGTCCCCGTAGTCACCAGGCTCCTGCATCCACACCACTGTGTCCAAATGTGCCTCCTCCCACGGCAGGGACCCGAATCGTCCATTCCCCAGGGCAGCCTCCTCCAGTGGCTTCAAACCTGTGTGTCTGCCTTCAGTAAGTGCAGAAGGGATGTGAGGGTAGGAGAGAGGTCAGCAGGAGATCTTTCAGAAACAGGCCACCACAGGCCTGGGCTTTGGGGGTCCTTAGAGCTGGGTGGGACCCTGGTTCTTGCCATCCCCAGCTGTGACACATCAGTAAGTGTGTGAACCATGCAGCCTCCAGAAGTCTCACGTGTGGAATGGGTGTTCTCACAGACTCAAAGTCGTGACGTTCTCCCTAAAACTGAACATCGACTAGGCACATAGCCCTACAGCAGTGGTCCTCAACCTTCCTAACGCTCCTTAAGACAGTTCCTCATGTTGTGGTGACCCCCAAACCATAAAATTATTCTATTGCAACTTCATAACTGTAATTTTGCTACTGTTATGAATCAAATGTAAATATCTGATATACAGTATCATCTGCTATGCGACCCCCTACAGGGGTCCCAACCCACAGGTTGAGAACCAGTGTCCTACAGGAATGAATAACACAAGCACGGCACAAACAGAGTTGTGTGTGTCACTACCCGAAAGCGTCGCTCTCTAGACAGAGCATGACATGTGGCTGGGGTGGCCGTCTCCTCCTAGAATAGATGTCACACAAGGGCTGAAATTGCCCTCACTGCCCTGTCCTCTGCCCCAGGACACAGGGACACAAAGGAGACGATGAATGTGGCTTTAAGTGAGGGCAGAGCTTGGCGAGCGCGTGCACACACACACACACACACACACACACACACACACACACATACACACACACATTTTTCCCTCTAACACCGAGTACTCTCTATATAATCCTTTCTCCTACTCTGAGCACATCCCACCTGCAGTATTTTCCACCACCTAAATGGGATATTTTCCCAACAAACGTAGGTAAAGAAACACTAGCCAAGTGAGAGACCAGAGCCACTACTGACTGAAAAAAGCTGCTCTAAAGCCAAAATGCATAGACCTTTAATAATAGTACTTTAAAATAGATAAAGCAAAGCAGATAAACTAAGTTAAAAAGAAAGAAACGCCCTGGTGGTCATTTCAACACCATTCTGTCAGTAACAGGAAAAGAAAACAGAAGAGTGGATGACGGCAGGAAGGGCCTGGGCAGCTGTCAGCCCACTTGACATGGCTGATATTTACACCATGTTTAAGTGCGCTAAATAGTCACTAAAGAAAGGGTATGCCAATGCTGTCAAACAAGTCTCAATGCATTTCTAGAAAATATGGTTTCTGACTAAAACAAAAGTCAGCCACAAACCAATAACAGAAAGATACCTCATTTCTGCCCGCCCCCCCCCCAAATATTTGAAAATCAAAGTGAGATGGAAATAAATAACTTTTGGATCAAAGAAGAAATCACGCATTACATTACAAAATGCTTTTAGCTGCCTGATTGATGAAACCCTTGTGACAGGAAGTGTTTGAGGGGGAATTTAAACAAAGAAGAGATGGCTAGCGCCGATGATTCCAACTTCCACCTAGAAACCCATTGTGTTAGTTATCGTCCCATCTCTGCGGCAGAAATGCCTGACTGAAGCGAGGCGAGAGGGGATGTTGTGCACAGTGCCAGAGGGCTCAGTCTGTGGTCACGTGGCCTGGCTTGCTCGGACAGAACACCCACGGCGGTGTGAACGTGTCTTGGAGGATGCTCACTTCACAGCAACCAGAGAGCAGAGAACAAGACAGGAAGAAGTCATGGGTACTATGTCCCAATGTAAGAAAGAAACTGGTCTGGTCCATTTTCAGTAGGAGGTTCTCTTGAGAGTTCATCAGGCACTCTGTAGGCCACTGGCCCATGATCAGAAAATGGGGCAGCCTCAAGCCCCAACTTAATAATTTGGTAAGATTTGTAGCCTAAACCAGTAGGATGGGAGATTTGAGAAGGAGGCTGTGCTAGATTGTAATTCTCTAAATCCTGGCCTACGAGAAAAGGAGGACAGGGATTTCTCATAGTTAAAATTTTTAAAACCTTTAAAACCTGTCTTGCACCAAATCTGCATACCACTCATCTTTGCCTATTCTCTGTAGTGCGAATTCTAATTGGTCTTAAAAAAAAAAAAAATCCAGAGCCAGATATCAGGGTAAATGCTGAAAGATCAGAAAGACAAAGGAGCAAGCCATAGCCACCTCTCACCTCACCAACACCTCAGCCTGAAAGGGATGAGCTCCTGTCTCCTCCCGCCTTATATTTTTCTCTCTACCCAGCCATCTCACTTCCTGTCTCCACCTCCCAAGTGCTGGGATTAAAGGTGTGTGCCACCACTGCCTGGCCTCTATGGTTAACTAGTGGCTGGCTTCACACTCTAATCTCCAGGCAAGCTTTATTTGTTAGAGCACAAACAAGATACCATCACATTTCTCTGTGCTGGTTCCCTTTCTGCAGAATAGTCCATTAAAAACGGTTTCATTTCCATTAGCCTCTTGAATTTGTTATTAACTTATTTCTCATGTAAGGACCCATCCCCAGGGATACATTTCTTCCAGTTAGGCCCTGCCTCTACTTCTCGGCACCTCTCAATAACACCAGCTTTGTGGTTCCATCAAGGGGTTAATCCACAGATTAGTGAGAGTCCTCAGGATCTAGTTGAGTCTGGGGATGGATGACCTCACTGGTTCTCCCAGGGGTGTGCCCCACTAACCCCCACCCCCGGGCATCTCTTAGTCCAACTCTAGTAACACTCAAAATCAAAGGCAACACCCTACAACATTCACACACAAAACAGCAGTAGGAGAAATGTGAATGGCCTTTGCAAATAGATGTGTGTAAGACCTTTTGCAGATTGCCTATAGATACTTCAAGTAAGGTCATCGGCCTTTTGAGCATGGAAATCTCAGCCAACTAAGGGGAGTTGACAGTCACACTGCAGCCTTGGGGCTGTCTGGCTAAGTGGGAACCCCTTACACAAAGTCACCATCACAAAGGCTGTGTCCTGTATGGCTTGGTCCTGGAAATCCAACTGGAGTGTTAGAGAATGAAGGACAGACATACAGAAAAGCTGGGATTGGGTGGTCCACGGTTCACTCTGGTGAGTGGCACCCACTGTGGGACAACCCAGAGCCTCACTGAGTTTATTATGTACAGCAGAGGGGGAAGGGTTAGCTAGTTTGGGTAGGAGGTGTCTGTAGGTGTCTCAGGCTGTAAATTCCTGGGAGGAGGAAGCTGTTATTGCTAGTTTTTGCACACACTGGCCAATCATTCATAAACACTCATACTCGCACACACTGTCCACATTTGCACTCAGGCCAGAGGAAGGCTTTGCCATCCCTCTGAGCCTGACCCAGGGAAGGCAAATCCCAGATATCCCTTTCTCCACCCATTCGCAGTAATGGGTACTTCTCTGACCAAAGCAAGGATAGCCTTACCCCTGCCTACACTCTGTCTTGCTGCATTTTCCTCAGAATTAGAGCATTTGCTCCAGGGAGATAAAGAAAAGCCCATGTGTCTGGGAAAAGAGGATCTTTGAAGATTCTCACAGCCTCTCCCCAGCCATATACAAAGGAGTCACTAACTGCTATATGGGGAGACTGGCCAGCTAATCTGCAGAGAAACGATGCTAGGACTCTCAGTCCAGCTGCCTGCACACTACACAGAGAGTGCCACGGTTGCTGCTCCACGCGGGGGTGGGCTTTTTGATGATGTTAGTGTCCTTGCTCCTGTGAGTAGCCTCTCACTCACACTCCTGTTAGCAGCCCCCAAAAAACTCACAAGTTACCAAGCTGGGCGTTGATGCAATCATTACTTTGGTCTATTGTGGGCTCTTTCTGGGGTGAGAAAATGTGTGTGTGTGTGTGTGTGTGTGTGTGTGTGTGTATTTCTTCACCTCTAATAAAAGTCTTTCTTAGTTGATTCTGGCTGGTTCTAGGTGGTTCTGGATGATTCTGGCTGGTTCTGGCTAGTTCTGACTGATTCTGACTAGTTCTGACTGATTCTGGCTGGTTCTGGCTGGTTCTGACTGATTCTGACTAGTTCTGGCTGGTTCTGACTGATTCTGGCTGCTTCTGGTTGCTTCTAGCTGCTGTGTTCCAGCCTCCCTGCTGTTACCTGTTCTTCTGTCTTTTTAGCTGGCAGAGGGAACATCCTTGATCAAGACCCCTAGATGGCAACAATCTGAGTCTGCACTGAGGCTCATGAAGAGGCGATTGTGCCTGTTTCCCTCATTCCTTCCTCCTGATCTGTGAGGGACCCAGAATACTGAGAGAACTCAGCCAGTGTGACTGAGGGCCAGGAGTGGAGGTAAGAAAGAGGGAGGAAACCCAGTGTCCTTGATCCTCCCAACCATGCTGGGGGGTTATTTGCATATTATTTCTGTGATTTTAATGGGAGGAAGGATTCGTGAAGAGCCAGGTGACCTTTATTTTGGCTCACCCTAGGACTAAAGGCAGTGACCTCCTCTCCAGTAGCCCAGGATCCCTGCCTGCCGCTTGACCTGCCAGTCCCCTCAAGGGTCTCTTTTGCTCTTCTGACACCATCCCCTGCTCTTGCTGCTGGGTGAGAGCCATTATTCCTGTGACCACTGTCCATAAGCTACGTCAAAGACCGTGATCCTCCCTGATTTTAACATAAAGCTTCTTCTAGGAAGCGCTTCTCAGGTCTGTAATTTTGTGTAATATTGCAGCATCAGGGAGTGTCAGGAGTCGGGGATCAGCCTCCTTGCCACACGAGGAAGCATATGCTGGATCCCAGCGACAGCAAACAAACATACACCAGAGGCCCAGGGGCTGTGAGATGGGGCTAAACAACGTTCATTATCGTGTCCCATCCTGTTTAATCCCCAAGGTGGCTCTGTGGTATGCACACTGAATAGATGAAGCTCTGAGTGGCCAGAGACCTGCCCTCTATCTCCCTAAGCTCACTGCCTCCCATCATTCATTCAAACTGCAAAGCACCACAGGGCCCTGAGCCTCCAGCAAGAACTCTGCACTGCCCCGACTATATAGTCCCCAGGGAACTCGGCCCTGCAGAGAACACATAGCGTGTTCCCAACAAGGGCCACTGTGTGGCTGGAGGCAGAGCTCACTGAGGATCATTCACAGGACAGAGGCAGAGTACAGGGCATGCTAGCAAGGCTTATTACACATGCTGCAGGCAAACAGTCTCCTCTGAAGCCTAAATGTTAAGTATGAATGCTGAGGCTGCTAGGTGAATTCTGAACAATTAACTACACAGGTGAAGTTCTACTGTAATGGAAGTGTGCTGTAAGCGGGGTATGTGGAATCCTGAGAGGAGGACTCATATTAATTGAATGATAGTTAATATTAAAAAAATTCTATAACCCGTGGATTTGCCTGTTCCCTCGGGGGAGATTTGGCCCCTCTGGTTTGTTCAGACCTACCAAATCATGTGCACAACATACAAGCTAAAAAATCCATCTATAATTAGATCTGCCCAAAAGTGAGTAAAAGGCATTTCCAAAAAGGTTTTCAACAAAATAACGTTCAAATGGCCATATGTTTAACTTGGCTTCGAGTCACAAAATATCACCATGTTATACGCTATTCATGTTGTAAACTTATATGGGCTTTCCAACTGATCCAAAAGCTAAAGAGGAAAAAAAAAGTTAAATAAAGAGGAGGTGGAGGCTCTAGATATACGGAGAAGACACACACCCAAAGTGCTTATTAAAGGAAGACAATTCAGGTGACCCATGTCCACAGTGCCTCTTCCCAGTGTGCAGACTGTGGGCCAACTTCCAGGAAGCAGCCAGGTTCCTGGCATAGGAGCCAACTTGGGACTGGCAGAGCAGTATGACATATTCATTGATGTTTGTCACCTCCTGGGCATACTTCCTTCACAACTCTGATGGGCAGTCCTGTATTAGAGAGAGCAAAAGGCTCCCCAGTGGCCACAGTTTGATTCTTTGATACAGTGCAGAACACAGTGGCTAGGGATGCTGACTGAAAGTCTCCTGGTGCCAGCTTCACATCTATCTGTTATCTGTCAGTATTTTAATTCACCATAATCATAAGATAAATAGATGGACAGTACTGAAAAAAAATGGGAAATGCTAAACAGTTTGAAATTACTCAAAAATTCCACTTCTGGAAATGACAGAATAGGTAATTCCCACCAACACTTCAGCCAAGAAAAAGGAGAAAATCTAGACAAAAGGAAAACCTGAGAGAAGACATCAAGCAGCTAAGGCTGCACAGGAACATTACAAGGCATGGATCCAGGAAAGAGGAAAAAGCAGACAGTCTGGGCTGTCTCCAGGGTCCTGTGTCCATTCCAGAAGAAACAGGTAAGAGCTGAGCAGAGCTTTAGATTCCAGGACCAGGAGGGCACACAGAGTCCACCATAGAGGGAGTTCCTGGGGAATCTGAAACCTTGGTTCTCTTTCTAGGCTTTTATACATCCCTTCTGGTAATGAATAGGAACATGAAAACCCCAGGTTCGCAAGAAAACAAGAGTAGGAATGACCAAGCTGGAGACTTGATCAGGAATAGAGAAGAGTGCCTGCTTAGCAAACAGGATACTGTGTGTCTATGGGGAAGACAGACAGATAGACAGACAGACACACACACATAGACAGAGAGACAGAGACAGAGAGACAGAAAAAATAAGAAAACAGATCAAGGGAAACAACAGACAAAGGAAGTAGATCTGAAGCAGTCTCAGACTATAATAGACACAAACATCTAAATAATTAAAATTTAAAATAATTACCTCCAATGTGTTTAGCTGACTAAAAGACACAGTAAGAAATCTTGCCAAAGGAGGTGGAGGCCTTTTAAATGGGTATTAGAGACACGTTGAAAACATTGAACACACAGGTTTGTGGATGGATTAGACACAGCTGAAGAGAGACTGGGAGCACTGAAGAGAGAAGAATATCTGGGCAGGAATTCAGTGAAGCAACAGGAGGTTAGGGAGAGAACACAGAAGGGCTGTGAGGCCACAGTTCCTGGTGGAGAAGGGAGGCAGTGTATGGGAACCTTGGGAGTGCAGCATGTTTTTATTTGCACAGATTTTCATGAATTCAAAACCACTGACAAGTATACATAGTTTTTCAAGATTCTCAGTGTGTAAATGCCAAAGAACATCCATGTTTCCAAGTGTACTGACAACCTATATATGTAAAATGCATATATATGTATATATGATGCACAGATGCCCTGTATACAAAGAGGCACAGATGCCCTATATACATAAAGGGCACAGATGCCCTGTATAGATAAGGGGCACAGATGCCCTGTATACATAAGAGGCACACATGCCCTATATACATAAGAGGCACACATGCCCTGTATACATAAGAGGCACACATGCCCTGTATACATAAGAGGCACACATGCCCTGTATACGTAAGGGGCACACATGCCCTGTATATTTGAGACAGCAACAATACAAAGCAGTGAGAATAAGAGCAGAAAATTGCACACAAAGGCTCTCTCTTCTGACAAAGTAGAAAATTGGAATTAATTAATTAATTTCTATTGTCAACTTGACTAGATTTGAATCAGCATGGAAACACACTTCTGCGTGTGCATATTAGGGTGTTTCCAGAAAGTTTTAGCTAAGCTGGGAAGAACTACCTTGAACGGTCCCACTCTATGGGCCAGGTGACTGAACTAAATAAAAAGAGAAAGTGGGCTGAGTACCAGAGTTCATCTCTCTCTGCTTCCTGACTGTGGGCACGCTGTGACCATGCTTCCTAGTCCCCCTGCATGCTTTTCCCACTATTAGGAATGATGCTCTTGAGCTGCGAGCCAAAATAAACCCTTCCATCCTTAAGTTGCTTTTGTCCAGTATTTGATTACAGCAACAAGGAAAGAAACTAATACAGAAAGAGAGAGAGAATGGGAACTGGGCATGGAGACACACACTTGTTACTTTGGCACTTCAGAGGTAGAGACAGAAGGATCTGTGAGTTCAAGACCAATCTCAGCTACATGGTGAGAGCATGTCTCAAGAAGGAAAAAAGAGAGACTAAGTCTATGGATTGGTACGTAGGTAAAAATACATAGTAATATTTGGAAGTAAAAAGTATCATTAAGATAAAGCAAATAGTTGAATATTAAATCAGAGATAGGCTGTGGGGACACAGGAAAACAATATGTAAATAAAAATGTTAAATAAATATGATATATAAAGTTATATGAAAATACAATTTTCAGATTGTATTTCATATGTGAGTTTCATAAACATTGAACAAACCACCCCACAAACATAAAAGGAACAAATAAAACAAGGTTAAAAAAACAAAACAAACAAACAAAAAAAGAAAATATACACTGTGACAAAGAAAAACCAAACACTGTGTCACAGCAGAGGCCATGGAGGAGTGCTACTTACTGGCTTGCTCCTCATGGTTTGCTCAGCCTGCTTTCTTATAGAATCTAGGACCACCAGCCCAGGGTGGCACCACCCACAGTGAGATGGGTCCTGCCACATCAATCATTAATCAAGAAAATGTCCCCATAGTCTTGCCCACATGCTAACCTGATGGAGGTAATTCCCAGTGGAGGTTCCCCTTCCCAGGTGTGTCAGGTTGACAACTGACACTAACTAGGACACTTGCTTTATTGATATACAGTCAAATGGAATTCAAGCAAAAAGGAAAAAAAAAGCATTGAGCAAAACCAGCCATTTCTAACCTCGGGAGTTACTGTACAGAACACATGGCTCTGCTCCACACGAGAGGACAGGGTTCATGAAAGCAGCTTCAGGAGAGGTGAGGAGGGAGGAAGGGGGAAACCTGACAGGCAGTGCATCAACACAGCACATCTGCCTGCTTGTGGTTGGACGAACAAGAGGCCAATGAGGCCACAGAAAACCTAAACAAGCTGCTACATCCAGTGCACATGGAACAGAGTTGGTGGCACACTGACTCCACTCAACAGTGAGTGTGTTTCATGCTCAGATCTCAGAACGCAGAAACAACACTTTTCTGTTCATCATGAAACAAAATGTAAAATGAATAGCAAAAAAAAAATCCTCCTACTGGGTAATGAGAGTCAGATTAAAAACTTCAGGGGCAAAAGGCAAAAGGCAAACCCCCATTGGAGGCTTTCTAAAACACAGTGAGACTAGAAAAGACATAATGACAGTGACATGCTAAAGCTCACAGGTCAGAGTATAAATCACTAAAAGTGAAACAATAAAAGATTAAATACAGCAATCAAAAAGAAAACAGCAATAAGGAAGTTGTAAAGATAAAAGCCAAAATTAGTTAGAAAAATAAAACAACAGTAAAACTCATAAACTAAAATTCTAGTTGTCTGAACAGAGGAATGTAGTCGAAGTTTCTCTGGCCCCACCCGGCCCTGCAGTCTGGACTGGCTAGCTCAGTCAGTAGAGCATGAGACTCTTAATCTCAGGGTTGTGGGTTCGTGCCCCACATTGGTCGCCAAATGTAGTCAGAAATTTCTCTGGTCCCACCCAGCCCCGCAGTCCCACAACTGCTTATAAAATAATCACTCAAAGGCTTAATATTAATTGCAAATCATATGGCCTATGGCTCATGCTTCTTACTAGCTAGCTCTTATAACTTAACTCAACCCATAACTATTAATCTATGTATCACCATGTGTCCCATTACATGTTGCTCCTTGGGTGGCCGGCTCACTTCTCCCACTCTGCCTTTCTCCTCCCTCTATCTCCCTTGGATTTTCCTGCCTGACTCCATCCTGCCCTGCCATAGGCCAATGCAGCTTTATTTATTAACCAATAGGAACAATACATATTCACAGCATACAGAAAGACATCCCACAGCAGAGGAAAGAGGGAGAGAGAGAGAGAGAGAGAGAGAGAGAGAGAGAGAGAGAGAGAGAAGGACAAACTAGCTCACTCAATCATGTAAAGTCAGGAAACACAGACCCAGAAAATCCGTGTTTAAATAACCATTGAAACAAAGGGGTTTGTTTTTGGTTTGGGTTTTGGTTTTGGTTTTTGATGTCTATGAATGTTTTGTCTACATGTTTGTAAGTGCACTATGTGTGTACCTGGTGCCCACAGAGGTCAGAAGAGGGCATCAGATCCCCCTTGGACTAGTGTAACAAATGATTATAAGCTACCATGTGGGTGCTGGGAATAGAACCTGGGTCGTGGGTTGTGAAGACAGAACCCATCATAATCTGAGAAGAACTTGTAATTTTTTTTTCCATCCATGTCTGCAGCAAAGCACCAGAAGCCATGTTTGAAGTTATAGGGACCTGGGGTGCAGAGGGGGTCATGAGTGAAGGCAGGCAGTGGGATGGAATGGGCCACAGAGTACAGGTCTCTGTAGAGTGAATAAGCCTGGACAAGAGCATGCAACTGCACATAGCCCGCTGTCCTGACCCACCCATTCTGATCACTCTGGGACCTGTCTCACACTCTGCCCTGTTCCCCAGATGAACTGCTGTGAAAGAGCCTTTGTGAGAGAAAATTGGACAGAGTGTCACTCAATTGTTGTCTCCATGACAGTGGAAAGGGCCAGCCCAGGTAAGGCACCCACATATAATAGCCTGGATGTTAGGAACAGGCACCTTCTGGGTGTCCATGGAGCCTTGGGCCATAATGGCCACTTCCTCACTGCCCATGCACTCAGGAATGAGCTCCGTGTAAGCTGATGCAGGCAGGGGTTCACTCGCAGAGTGCGGGCTCTGTGCTAGCCCAAGTTGCTCTTTCTGCTTGCTAAGGACTTAGAGGGCCCTCGGGGGAGGTAGAGGCCCACCAAACGCCAAACTATCCACTGATGCTGATAACAGAGTGTTGGGATTGAAGATGCCCAGAGAGAGCAAGCCCTGCTGGGATGAGTGCTGCTCCTGAGCCTCACCCCAGGGCCCAGGGCTGACACTCACACAGTCCCATCTTAAAGGCAAGCTGAGAAACCGCAGCCATGAGAGCAAGGCCAGAGGAAGCCTCCAAGGCTCAGGAGTGAGCTGTCTTGTCTCAGAGCCAGGAAGTTGAGGTGAGGCACACAGGTGGCACAGAGGGGGACTTCCTGGGAGATCTAGGTATATAGCCAGGATGCCATATCCCGGAGGCCCTCCTGGCTACAACTCTCCACTGACTTCTTTATCCTCTAACCAGGCCTCAGTGTCTTCAGCATAGCACCTGTCACTAACTAGGACAGTGAACAAGACAGGGGAAGCATCGTCCTTGTGTCTATCAGCATTACCCACCCCACTATGCTGGGCAGTCTCAGGCCTCGATTGTCAGAGAAAGCCCTTCCACCAACCACAGGCCCCCAAATGCAGGCTTGCTAAAGTCTGGGTGCTGGGCTGAGTGAGGTACCCAGCCCACTCAACACCTAGGTCTGAGGGGACAAAAAAAAAATGCATCATACCCACACAGGCAGCTTGGCTTTTTTTTCTGGGGGATAATGGAGAGCATGCAGGGACTAGTCTGTGGGTAGACTCCAGGATATATCCTGAAGATCTGATGTCAATGTCAGTGTTAGGCCAAGAACTTGGGGAAGGATTTCTCTGTGGGAACCCCATGAGGCATCCAACTGGCCACCAACTCCATTCATAATTTGATGAATATTTCTAGATGGAATCATAGTCTAAAGCCACACAAGACATCAGAGGATGCTGAGACAGCTCCGCTGGACCTGGCTGTGCTCTTTTTGCAACTTCTAGTGAGACCACAAATTAAAACTCAATTAAGTAGAAATGAATTCAGCAGAACATTTAACTCAAATCACAGATGAGCACTCGAGATCTATGAACCACTCACACAGTGGTTACTAAGGTGGTCTCAGCTGGAGCTGAGTGTAGTCTGGTCAGTCTGCCTGGAAGCAAGCTTTATGCTTCATTTGGGGCACGCTTTAAGCTTGGACTGGAAAGATGTCCTTAGGTAGAGGCAAGGACAAGGACGAGCCCCAGGCTCTGCACTCCTGAGTGGTGGCCTTGGGAAGGAACAAGGACCTGAGCTCTGAACCATAGTCTCCCCTCAACCCCTGCTGCACAGCACGGCCCTGAGCAGAGAGCAAGTGACCCCGGTTGAGTTCTGACTTAACAGAGAATCAAGTTCACATTTGTGGGGAGTGGCCAAGCAAGTTCATTTGTTCCACCAAACCTGAGCACTGGCCACGGGATCTTGTTCATACTGAGCGACAAAGGTTCAGTCCAGCTGGGACACAGCCCTGGAATGGTTTCACCCCTGTGTTGGTTTCCGGCTCCACCCAGAGCTGCAGCCTCAGCCTCCCCATGTCTGGAAGCTGGGCAGGGCTTTGGGGTCTTCATTTCCAGAGAACAGACGGAACAGCCTGAGGGGACATATGGCTTTCTTCTGATCACAGAGGAAAGGAGCCTGGATTCTAGTCTTAAATTTATTTCAAATACCATCTATTTATAAGGCCCAGGCAATTTTTACTTTCTAGCTTTGAAATGCTTAAAGTTTGAGACTGTACATCTGTGGGGGGGGGGGGCTCATCTTTCTTTGTTGTATTTTTTCAGCCCACTGGATACCTGAGGCCAGTTAAGGAGTCTCAAATGTTCACACTGCGCAGTGCAAGAGGCCCAACCATTACATACCTCCTAGGAACGTTTGCATCCTGGGGGAGAGGGGTGGCAACCATCAAAGGACGCATGACGTCACCAGGCCTGCTCCACCATGGCCTACACATAAGTCAGCTTAACAGGAATCTGGTTTTCAAAGAGCCAAGCAGCACATCGAGCATTTCTGCTGACACGGAGTGTCCCTTGCCAGCTGGCTGCACCGAGTGCTGTGGGCCATGTAAGGCAGCTAATGAGTTGCGTTGCCTTCAAACAGACTTACTGCAAAATGAAGCCAAGATGTATACGATAAGTTGTCATCAGGAACCAATGGACTGTAGAGAAAGTGTAGTAAGTGGTCAAAAACAGAATTATCTTTCTTCTCTAGAAGAGCCGATTGTGGAGCCATGGCATGCAACCCTAAGCACTTCCGTCAAGCATGAATGGCCTGATCTCATACACAGCATTTGATCAGGGCTTTAAAAAGTCAACCCAGGCAAGGTTAGCTCCCAAGATCCAGCTATAAGCCTTCCTCTTCCCTTTTACCACACTGATCCTAACACCCATGGGGCCCTTTTGAGCAAGACAACAGGATTTGGTGACTGCCATGGGCCCCACTCTGGAGTTAAGGATAGATGAACAGGTGAAGTTCATAGTACAAGCAAGCACAGGGCTTTGGGCTGTGAGTCCTGACCCCAGATTGCTCACAGGGCAAAGATCGCACAAGCCAAAGATTAGTAAACCTGACAGTGTCAGCAGTGGGGGATCGGTGTAGGAAAGGCAGGTCATGACAGAAATGATAGTGGGGTGGAGGCTCGGCCACCAGCATCCGAGACTTCTCCCCTACGCCAGGGGCAAATGTCACTTGGAGGAAGATGACACTTAGGGTAAAAGATGAAAGGAGAGTCATCATTGACTGGCTGGAGTCATGAGGAATCAGTAATAAGTTAGAGGAGGCAACTGAGTCGAATGATGAGGTGTCCCAATAATGACTTCTCATTAAAGGAGGCAAGCTGGGCTGTGGACCTCAGCAGTGGCCAGACCACCTTAGATGCAGCCACCAGTGCCCAGGGCAGGGAAGGGCTGCCCTGTGAAGGAAGGGTGGGAGTTGGAGGCTGTGGTCACAGCAGACTGAAGAACACCTGGCCCTCAGACCAAAACCCAGTGAATGCATCCTCTCTGGAAAGGCAGGGGCCAAGGGCTTTAGAAGAAATTCCCCATACCACAACCAATGCAGAAGGACCCTGGCCCCCTAGCTCTCCCAGCTTGAGGAGGACCCACAATTGGCTTCACTGCAAAGTGTTCCCAGATGGAACACAGGAGCCCAAAAGAGAGAGCAGCAAGTTCCAAGGACTGTGCTTGCTCTCTGTCACCTCCGTCTCTATTGCTACACCGCGTCTCTTCTCTTCTCCTCTGCTCCCCGTTCCCATCTCTCCTCTCCCCCACCCCCCCTTCACATCACTCAAGCTCGGGTCTCCATGTCAAAATCCCACTGACTGGAAGTGAGTCTCCTGCCTGCTCTCTGAGGCAAACCCTGTCAGGACTCCTGGAGGGAGCTCGCACATCATTCACAGACCCCAGAGCAGGTTCAGTCAGAATCTGCTCCACCGTGATGTCTGTCGTTTGGGTGATGAGCGTCCCCTGACCAGGGCGGTGATGTGGGGAGTAGTGGACACTTTCAAAGGCAGTTCCCAGTGGGAGGTTTGGAGTCACTGCAGTGTGTACTCAACTGAGATTGTGGGGCCTTGGGCCACACCCATGCACTCCTACTGGGATATTCTGAGGCCTCCACCTCCTCCGCTGGGCACCCCAGGACCAAGTGATCATGAACTGAAACCTTGAAAACTACTAGCTGAACTAAACATCTATTGAGTGAAATAAAATTGCCTTGAATGTTTCCTACAGCAATGGAAGGCTGACACCTGGTACCAGCCTTAAGATGCTGGGCACACCCACCTCCAGCTCTCTTGAGGATCTTGGGGCTGTTCTGAGTCCCCAGCCCCAGGCTCCGCCCATGAGTCCTCACAGAGGGATCTAGACTCTAATCCTCATGCCTTGTCCCCCTCGTGCCATCTGGGTCCTCTCTAGGGTCTCCCCAGTCCCTTTATTCTACGTGGTAGGTAGACAATCAGTTCCTGCACCCTTAGCCTGCGAGCCCTCAAGGTGTCCAAAGAGGATGGCTGGAGAGAGTTAGGGAACTCACTAGATGTTGGAAGGGTCCAGAGGAGGAATTGAGAGGGGACACTCTGACACTTCAAGTGTGGCCACCCATGTCACTGGCTCAGCCTGATTGAAACGGTTGTCTGAGCCCACCAGGCTTGGGGGCAAGTGTGGATTTGAGTGGTCCGTGTGGGAAACACGCCAACAGACAGGCCCTGCCCTCTTCCCTGCCTTTGCTTTGGATTGGAACATCTTCTAACTAGAGGCACCTGAGACAGAGACAGAGGGGGGTGCTAATGGGATGAGAACATGCAGGTCCTTTCCAGGGAGAGCTCAGTGACGCTGAGCACCAGCCCTGTTGGGCAGATGTCTTGATACCCTCTCCTGCTTGCCCGCTTCCTGCCTCTGGCCTAGTCAATCCCCTAAAAAATATAGGGACCCTCTTCCTGACTCTGCTTTCAAGGACCTAGTCATGCCACTGAACTAAAGTCATAGCCAGGGGAGGCCATGGCCATGCCCAGGAGAGAGGTCTGGATTGAGGACAAGATGAAAAAAAAAAAGCCAATGATTAGTAGGTCCATAGATGGAAGCCCTAGCTCTTCCACTCTGGGCTCTTCCACACACGTCTGTAAGGCAGAATGGGTATCGGTGGGATGTAAGAACCAGAAAGCCTGCATGTTTCTGGCCTCTGGTGATGACTGGAGCAGCTGGTGGGAGACAAGAGAGCCTAGATGGCCGCCTCCTTGTATCCTTTGGGCACCCTATACCCAGCACCCTTTTGTGTCCTGTGACCCCAGACAGGAGCTAAGGAGACAGGAAGTCCCCCACACTGCCAACTTCAGAAGCAAATGGCACCTGGACTGGGGAGAAGATGCCAAGTGACCCCAGTGGAATTCAGGATTCTAAGCCTTGGGATCTGCAGTCATATGGAACCCTTGCCTAGGCCCCCTTCTCATCCTCCTCCTACCCTTCTCCACTCCTCCCTTCTTCCCCATCTCCACCACAGAGCTCAGCAAGTTCTTCAAGCCTGAGAAGGAAACCCAAGTCCACTCTTTAGGTGTCAAGGGATTATGCAACCTTGCAATAGCCACACAGTTGGCTCAACACCTGTCACTGTGCCCATGGGCAGCCCTGGCCACTGCAGTGAGGAAGTGTAACCAAGTGTGAGCTACAGAGCCTCATCAGGACTCCAGTTAGACTCAGATAGATCCTCCATGCTCCCACCAGGCTCTGGGTCGCCCCCAAGATCTTCATAGTAACAACACAAGGAGCACATTGCATAGAGGAACCCAAGAAGACTATGACCATGACCACAGTATGGGCCAGGCCCTGAGGCTGCCCTACCCTGGCTGCCCTGCACCCTGCTGTCTACATATCTCTCTAATAGTTCATTGCTGAACCTCAATGGTTTAAGCCTGTGGTGACCATGGAGTCCCACCCGGTGGCCCTGGGACTTACTAACTGGGTTTTCTTGTGCTGTGAACTGCTGACATGTCTCTGAGTGCAGCTCTCGTTCCTTGAATTGACCTTAGGAGCTGGAAGATAGGGTGGCTCAGCATCCTGGCACAGTACACATCCTCTGCACCCATCCCGGCTTACAGGAGAGCAGCGTGGCTGCAGTAAGGGAGGAAACTGCAGGCAGTGGCCTCAGCGCTGTCTGTCTGTCACAGGCACTTTTTGCACAAGGCGATACAACATTTCCACCCTGTTCTCAGATGTTGCTATGTTGGAAATGCCTTTTATACCCTAGGAGCATAAAAAAATATTCGCCAACGCGTCCCTTGAATTCTTTTACCATTTTACTTGTGTTCTACTTATCTCTTTAAACCATCTGGAGTTTATTTTACTATGAGGTAAGAATCTAACTTTAGGATCGGGGTTATTTTTTTCCCCTAAAAAACTGTAACGACTTATGCCAGTGACATTTATTGCACAATTCATCTTTTCCACACGGATTTAATCATCTCTTTTCATGTAATGAACGTGAACTGTCTTGAGTCACTTCTGATTGGTCCTTTTTTCTGGTCTGTGACCTCTACCTCTCTTTCTTCACTGCTGTTGTCTTAGGGTGACCTGACACTTGGCACGTGGGTCACTCCCAATTGCTATGATCCAGAACTGGCTATTCTTTTTCTTTTTAA
>CABHPH010081830.1:38666-57250 GCA_902168325.1 Peromyscus nudipes | reverse complement strand
CTTTCTTTCTTTCTTTCTTTCTTTCTTTCTTTCTTTCTTTTTTTTTTAACCAGAGCTGAGGACCGAACCCAGGGCCTTGGCTTGCTGGGCAAGTGTTCTACCACTGAGCTAAATCCCCAACCCCAAACCTTTTTCTTTTATTTATATTTTGTGTTTATGGGTGTTTTGCCTGTATGTAGTATCTTAAGAGGCTAGAAGATGGCATCAGATCCCCTGGGATTGGAGTTAGAGAGGGTTATGAGCTTCCATGTGGGTGCTGGGAATTGAACCCCATGTCTCCTGGAAGAGCAGACAGTGGGTTTTTTTTGTTTTTTTGTTTTTTTTGTTTTTGTTTTGTTTTTTTTTGTTTTTGTTTTTTTGGTTTTTGGTTTTTGAAACAGGGTCTCTCTATGTGGTTCTGGCTGTGCTGGAACTCACTATGTAGACTAGGCTGGCCTCGAACTAAGATTTGCCTGCCTGTGCCTCCTGAGTACTAGGATTAAAGGTGTTAACCACCACTACCCATTGACTTTTTTTGTATCTCAAGTTTGCTTAACTAGCATTAGTTGAACATATGACTAACATTAGTTGAACATATGTGATGTTGTGTCCTGTCTCATTCTGTGTATGTGATGTGGTCGTGTGCCCCTCTTCCCCATGCTGGGAATTGAAGCTAGGGCCTTCAGCATGTGAACCAAGCACTCTATCATTGAGTTATAATCCCATATCCTTCCCTACCTGTCTTTTAAAGACAAGGGTTTTACTCGGTAGCCCAGGCTGGCCTTGAACTTGAGATCCTCCTGCCACAGTTTCCTGAATGTTAAGGATTACAGGTGTGTGCCACCATGCCTAGCTTGCATATCGCTTTAAAGGGTAATCTTAGAGTTAAGTGTAGCAGCACACAAGTAGAGTCTGAGCTATTCAAGATGCTGAGTTGAGGTGACCATTTGAACCTGGGCATTGAGACTAGACTGGGCAGTATAGTGAGCCCTTATCTCAATGCTCTCCCTGCCCCCCCCCAAAAAAAACCTCTAGAAAAAACAAACAAGCAGAGTAAACAAAAATGGGCATGGTGGGATAGGCCAGTAAGCCAGGCTACTAAGAATGTGTCAGTAGTGGGTTAGAAGTTATTTTCCAAGTATGGGTGTATGTTTATGCTGTATCCTACATTAGTGAAACTTTTTTTTTGAAACTTTTAAGAATAAAATTTCTGAGTTGAGTGATTAAAATGCCATAATTTTCTACTACAAATTTCATGGTATAGGATTCCAAGTTGTCTTTTGTTCATTAGTTCTTTTCCAAACCTGAACCAATTCTAGATTAATTAGAATACATGTTCTATTACCTATTCAGAAGTCAGTATAAAATAAATGTTTCTGAAAATGTGTCTTCTTTCTTTAGTCTTTACTGGTTAAAAATAATTATAGCATTAAACTTGTAATTGTGCTCGTCATAGCTGTATGGCTATAGTCTCAACTACAGGGGAAGCTGAGACTAGAGGGAGATGAGACCAGGCTGGGCAATGTAACAAGCCTTAACGTGGTTATGAGTTAAAGTAGGACAATTGCCATGAACTGTTTTCCAGAATTACTTAGTTTTAGACTATGAGACCTGTACAGTATTTATACTGAAATACATTAGAAAATTATAGTTTCAGTTCTTGCTAAATGTGTGGTTGGTACATGGTAATGTCTGTGAAATGCCCCCCAAAATCTCATTATAAGGATGAAATAATATTTTTCTGAGAGTGAAATTAATTAAAACTAATTTTTTTAAAGATTTAACCGAGCGGTGGTGGCGCACACCTTTAAATCCAGCACTTGGGAGGCAGAGGCAGGCGGATCTTTGTGATCTTTGTGAGGAGTTTGAGGCCAGCCTGGTCTACAGAGCGAGATCCAGGAAAGGCACAAAGCTACACAGAGAAACCCTGTCTCGAAAAACTAAAAAAAAAAAAAAGATTTAATTATTATGCATACAGTATCTTGCCGGCGTGTAACCCTGCAGGCCAGAAGAGGGCGCCAGATCTCATTACAGATGGTTGTGAGCCACCATGTGGTTGCTGGGAATTGAACTCAGGACCTCTGGAAGAACAGCCAGTGCTCTTAACCACTGAGTCATCTCTCCAGCCCACTATTATTATTATTTTTAAAGTAAGGATTATATGACAATTTGGAGAATGTTAAGATTGCTAGTCAGTGTGTTTGGGAGAAATCTCAGGGAGATAGTTCTGAAATGTGGTCAGGATTTAGTGAGTTGAGCTTTCACCGACTTTATTTTATTCTATCTTGTGGACAAACAGGTAGATGTAGCGAAGGGAGAATCAGAGTGTGAGGAGCTGGAGGGTTGGCCTGTTGAGAGAGGTTTGGGTGTGTGTTCGTTCGCTGAGGCAGGCGTGCCGTGCTGTGGAAACACATACTACTCTATAAAGGGTTTTAAAATTACATTTGTATTTATGTATGTGTGTGCCTGTGCACACCAATACCACATGGAGGTCACAGGACAACTTGCTAGAGTTGATTCTCTCCTCTCACCACGTGGGTCCTAGGAGTCAAACTCAGGTCTTCAGGCTCGGCAGCAGGCATCCTAACCTGTTGAGTCATCTCACCTGCCCCAACATTTTACTCTTATATCATTAAATATTTGAGTTTAGGGGCTGGAGAGATGGGTCAGCAGTTAAGAGAACTAGCTGCTCTCCCAGAAGACCTGCATCCATATGATGGCTCACAACCATCTGAAACTCCAGTTCAAGGGATCTCATGTCCTCTCCTGGTGTCCTCAGGTACTGCATGCACATGGTGCACAGATAAACAAGCAGGCAAAACACCCATACACATAAATAAGCCCAGCATGGTGGTGCACACCTTTAATTCCAGTACTCAGGAGGTAGAGGCAGGTGGATCTCTGTGAGTTCGAGGCCAGCTTGGTCCATATAATGAGTTGTAGGTTAGCCTGCAGCTATAAAGTGAGACTTTGTCTGCAAAAAAATTTTTTTAGTTGAGTAATTATCTTAACACACTCTTCTCCTTATCCATGCAGCTTCTCTGCATAACAGACAGTATGCTATTTGGTGATGAGAACATTGTGGTTGGTGGTACATTTGCATTTCTCTTCATGAAGAAATAGATAAAAAATAACAGATTGAGAAGAACAAAACTGCATTATCTACAAGCTTGTTTTTGGTTCTGTAAGCTTGGTTAGAATGACTTGGTTCTATGAGAAAGACAATTCTTCCTAATAGCCCTGTTAGTCATCAGATGACATTTCTTGCAGCTAGTCCATTAGCATGGCAATCTTTTGCATTGCTCTACTGCAAGAGGAAACTTCTCCGATGATGGCTGAGCAAGATACTGATCTTTAGCAGACTGTTGCTAGGAGTTATTTTATTTCTGTGTTCCTTTAACATGTAACAATAGTGTTTGGTTTTCCTTTAGGCCCAGGGCTGATCTAATCTCAGTAGAAGGAATTTTAAAGGTTGAAATATAATTGATATTACCAATACTACATTGAAATTACCAACAAGTTGCATGTTTCAGTTGAGCCTTATTATGTTTAACTCCAAGGTGATTCATGAGTGAACAACCTTTGATCCACAGGCTGCATGTTCCTAGGATATATATGAATTTAGCCCTGTGCAAAATTGTAAACTAATTTAGAATTAGGATTTTTTTTGGGGGGGGTTAAGTCCATTGGGGAAGGGGAGGTGTTCTTGAGATGGGCTTTGTAGGTGACAGCATTGTGGCACAGTGTCTTGAGTATTTGACACACCTGCTACTGTTACTGCTATTATTCTGAGGCACCTTAGACCTCATCATTTAATCTGCCATCACTCCAATGTGTATTTCTCACAGATTAGTACTTTAAAAACATCTGAGCCATATTTTTAACACATTAAAGAATGACTCCGTTTTGATAGTTAATTTCACTTTGAAATACATGTACTAAAATTCCCAAGCAACATTGTCATTTCTAGGCAATTAAATCTATACATAAAGCAATAGGACTAACTTTTTTATTGTTCTTGTTTATTTAGGCTAGCAATATGACGGCGGAAGAAACAGTGAATGTGAAGGAGGTTGAAATCATTAAGCTGATTTTGGACTTTTTGAATTCCAAGAAGCTTCACATTAGTATGTTGGCCCTTGAGAAGGAAAGTGGAGTCATAAATGGACTGTTTTCAGATGATATGCTTTTCCTGAGGTATGTTAACATCATTCCTACCAGGCTTACATGTAGCTCTTCCAAAGAAGAGTATTAACATGGTGATATATGTAATATGTTCATGAAAGACTATAAGTGTAATTTAATAATTGGTTTTTATTTCATAATGGGATATTTACAATGTACAGTAATATATTTGTAGAATATTTTCAGTGGTAAGATGCATAGTATTTGGAGTCACAGCCTTAAAGTATGGTAGCAATTTAAAAAAGTATTCAAGAAATCCAAGGCACTGGTAAGGTAAAGAAAACATTTCAAAAACATGCACACTGAGTGCATAGAAAAGAATTCCACAAAATAAAGCATTCATTATAGAAATATATTCATTATTAAAAATAAAGAAAATTTACCACTACCTGGAAGCAATTGTGATTTATATATATAAAATACATATTTCAGCTTTATTTATGTGCATTTATTTGTGTCTTGCCTGAATGTATGTCTATGTACCGTGTGCATGCCTGGTACCTGTGAAGGCTAGAAGAGGGTGTCAGATCCCTGGAACTGGAGTTAGAGATAGCTGTTAGCTGCCATGTGGGTGCTGGGAATTGAACCCTAGTCCTCCAGAAGAACAGGCAGTGCTTTTAACCACTGGACCACCTCTCCATTCCCTCTTGTGTATATTTTTTAAAAATAGCAATTTTTCCAGGCATTGCAGTGTACGCCTTCAATCCCAGCACGTGAGAGGTAGAGGCAGGCAGATTTCTGTGAGTTCCAGGCTAGGTTGGGCTTCATCAGTGGTTCTCAACCTTCCTAATACTGTAACCCTGTATTGCAATTCTCAGATTGTGGTGACCCCCAACCATAACATTATTTTGTTGCTACTACATAACTATAATTTTGCTACTGTTAGGAATAGTAATGTAAATATCTGATATGCAGGATACCTGCCTGATATGTGATGTGCAAAGGGGTTGAGACCCACAGGTTGAGAACCACTGATCTATATAGTGAGTTCCAGGCCAGCCCGAGCTACATAGCAAGATTCTGTCAAAAAAAAAAAAAAAAAAAAAAAAAAAAAAGCCGGCGGCGGCGGCTCACGCCTTTAATCCCAGCACTCGGGAGGCAGAGGCAGGCGGCTCTTTCTGAGTTCGAGGCCAGCCTGGTCTACAGAGTGAGATCCAGGAGTTCTCTGTGATTACAAATATATATGTTAAAACTTTTCAATTTAGTCTCTTAATGCTTCACCCATTTTTAGATCATTGTTTCTAATTTTCTTAAATATTTTACTGAACAGTGTTTATACATGGGCCTTTTTGTATCTTGAATTAATTTTCTAGGACACAGTTCTTGGGGGGCGAGGGGGAGATTTGCCAGGCAAGGGGAATTGCTATATTTGCCACAGTGGAAAACTGAATATCCCAAACTGGCTTGGATGGAAAAGAAAATACCAAACTCCCACATAGAAATATATTCTATTTTAATGATTCCAAATATCCTTGAGAAGGACTGTGTATTCTTTTTGTTTGTTTGTTTGTTTGACTTGTGACAGGTGAATTCAAGTTGATTTAATCCATATTGAAATGCAGATTAGAGAAAGGGCAGTAGATTTATGTATTTGAGTTATAGTAAAAGTTAGCACTGTGTATTGAAAGAAATGAACTGTTCCTAATTCATGATCATGGGGCTGAAAGGAGAACACAGATTATTATATGAGCTGTAGCTTATTAAACTTGTACTTCCCTGCATCCATGTTGTGGTCCTCTAGCCTCCAGGACCTACTTAGTGCTCTAGTGAGGAACCAGTTCTGAAGTTCTTATCTCCTCCTCCTCCCCTTATTCTGAGACAGGGTTTCTCTGTGTAGCCCTGGCTATCCTGGAACTTGCTCTGTAGACCAGGCTGGCCTTCTAACTCAGAGATTCACCTACCTCTGCCTCCCAAGTGCTGGGATTAAAGGTGTGCACCACCACCACACCTGGCTTGCACTTGTCTTTCAAGTGTTGATACCTCTGGAATTTAGTACTGGCCCCTGAGTCCTCTCCAGAGCCTGCTGGCTTGTGATGGAATTTTGCTGGCTGAGGTGAAATGGAAAGAATTACAGGGTAGAAAGTTTTTTGTTAAGTTAATGTATTTGAAATTGTGTCCTTTCTCCCTTTTTAAGATTAAAACATCCCTCTATAAAACTACTGTGACATATATTGTGATTGGTTATTAGTTTTCTTTAAATAAAATTTATAAATTTACTGTTATCGTAAATTCAAATTAAGAAGTTATTGTTGTAAAGGAATACTGCTGATGTTTGAGGAATCAGAGGCTAATCTCATCGTTTGCTTCTGATGTCTGTTTTGTCACCTACCCCGTCATCTGTTAGTGGGACCTGAATTGATTAGCATTCTGAATTTTTCTTTATTTAGGCAGCTAATTCTGGATGGTCAATGGGATGAAGTTCTTCAGTTCATTCAGCCTCTAGAATGTATGGAAAAATTTGACAAAAAAAGGTAGGATTTTATTTTAAAGTTTTAGTATCTTGTCATTGGTAACAGCCTGACGTCAAAACAGCAATAAACACATTTAAGATGTAGCCTTCCTATGAAGCAGCACACACTGGATCCACAGGATGAGTTACAAGTCTTTGCAAGTCGGAAATGCAGATTTACTCAGTCAGTAGTGTGTACGCAAAGAGATACCAGCACAGACTGCAAAGACGTCTTTCAAAGTTGACTCTTGGCCCTCTTTGTTCAGTGAGCAGTCAGCAGGAATTTGGCCCCTTTTCTCTCAGTGTCACCAGTGTTGTTCCCCCTCCCCGGCTGTCTTTAAGTTTTAGGCTTTATCATTGGGTTTGTTTTTTTTTTTGGTTTTTTTTTTTTTTGTTTGGTTTTTCGAGACAACGTTTCTCTGTATAGTTGGTTTTTAACAGTTTGATTATGATATGCTGAAGTATTTTTTAATTTGTTTTATTTTGTTTTAATTTGTTCATTTGTTTGTTGGTTGTATATTTTCTGCTTAGGGTTTGCTGAGTTTGGGGGACTATATGTTTATTCTTCCAATTTGAAATGTTTTTGGCCATTACTTCATTGAAAATGTATCTCTCACTTTGTCTTTCCCTTCTGGGATATAAAATTAAATTGAATTTTGTCCACAAGACAGGATTTTGTTTGTTTAGTTTTATTTGTGGTTCTAGAGATTGAATACAGGGCCTCATGCATGCTTAACAAATGCTCTCTAGTAAACCATAGCTGCAGCCTTCCCTCCCCCACCCCCCCACCCCCAACACCCCCCATCTCTTTCTTTTCTCTTGAGGCAGGGTCTCTCTCATTAGTCTCAGATTGGCTTCAAACTTGATACTAGAGGGTGACCTCGAACTTCAGATCCTCCTGGCTCCACCTCCTGGGTACTTGGATTTATACAGGTGTGTACCACCAAACTCAATTAATAAGGTGCTGGGGTTTCAACCTGGGACTTTGTGCATGTTAGGCAAACACTTTACCAGCTGAGCCACATTCTCAGCCTACTACCCAACTTGAAAAAAAATCTGTTCAGAGACAGTGTCTTGCTGTATAGCTCAGAATGAGCTGGACTTGTAATCTTCCGGTTTCCACACTCCAAATGCTGGGGTTGCCAGTTTGCCACCACACCTGCATCTTTTAAAAAATATTTCTCTCTTTGTTCTTATGAATTATTTTTTATTTAATGTTTACTAACTTTTCTATTAGCTATGTAATGAAAAGCATGGGATTTTAAATTTCAGACAGCATACTTTTCAGTTTCAATTTTTTATTAGTCATGGTGGTATATACTGATAATCCCAGTACTCAGAAGGTGGGTAGATCATGAGTTTGAGGTCATCCTGTGCCAAATAAGGAATTTCATATCAGCCTGGGCTGTACATAGCACCTAACCCCCCAATTTTTGTCTTTATAATTTCTCTGAGATATTCTTAACCTGTTCATTTACTGTGGTCCTTTTCTTTAAGTCTTTGTACTTAAATAGTTGCTTTATTTGCTAGTGTGTTTATTGTTTGCTAAGTTTGAACTTCTAGTCATACCAGGTTCAGATTTTAATGATTATCCTTTTTCCTAATTTTAACTCACTTAATAAATATATTCATTTTATATAAAGTATTCTGCCCCCTATTATATATCCCCCCACCCCTACCACCCCTGCCTGCTGCCCCAAATGCTGGGGACAGAAGTCAGTGCCCTGCACACGCTGTACAACTAAGTGTTTGTAAATTTGTTTGTCAATTCATTCTTGAGACTATGAATTCTGTTATCTTCCTTTGAAAGTGTTGACTTTTACACTTTCAAATTATGTGTCTATGTGGGTGTGTCTCTGTGTGGATATGTGCTTGTGAGTGCAGTGCCTGACAGCCAATACCAGAGGTGTTGGGTCCCCTGGAGCAGGAGGTACACATAACTGTGAGCTGCTCTGTGTGGGTACTGGGATCTGAACTTGGGCCTTCTGCAAGAGCTGCAAACATTCTTAACCGTGGAGCCATCTGTGCAGCCTTAAAAGTGTTGATTTTTATTCAAGCAATGTCTCTTCTCTGGTAGAGTCTAGTGAAATTTCTTGTTGATTCTTTTACTTTTTCTCTGTTGTTTTCCCGTTGCCCCTTGGCATTTTCCTTTTATCTTAACCATTTTGGGAATAGCCCTAGATTTGGGCACTTGAATTTATACAGTAGATTTAAGTGCATTTTGTAATGTGGCTTCCATTTATTTATTTGTTTGTTTGTTTTTTCTTCACTCATTTTTTGTCTGATCTAGCAAACTAGGGTTTTTTTTTCTAAAGATTTATTTTTATTTTCAATTATGCCCATGTGTAGCTAGAGTTTTCCTGCCTGGCCCACAGTCAGGACAAATCTTTGTCACCCGCCAGCCAGTCCCACAGCCGCTCAGACCCAACCAAGTAAACACAGAGACTTATATTGTTTAAACTGTTTGGCCTAGTGGCTCAGGCTTCTAGCTATCTAGTTCTTACATCTTAAATTAACCCATTTCTATAAATCTATACCTTGCCCCGTGGCTCGTAGCTTACCGGCATCTTCACATGCTGCTGGTCATGGCGGCGGCTGGCAGTGTCTCTCTCTCTCTCAACCTTCCACTTCCCAGAATTCTTCTTCCTGTTAGTCCCGCCTATACTTCCTGCCTGGCCACTGGCCAATCAGTGTTTTATTTATTGACCAATCAGAGCAATTTGACATACAGACCATCCCACAGCACCCATGCATGTGTGTCTGTGTGGAGCTGTGTGTATGTGAGTGCAGGTAACCCAAGGACGGCAGAAGGAGATGTTGGATCCCCTGGGGCTGGAGTTTGAGGCAGTTGTGAGCCATGCACCATGGATGCTGGGATTCAAACTTGGGTCCTCTGCAAGAACAGTGCACGCTATTAACCACTGCACTATCTCTCAGCCATAGGGTGCTGGAAACTCTTACACCTTTGATTCCTACTCACAAAGTTCTCTTTTTTCAAGAATCCACTTCTATGTTGAGTTTTAGTTTTCACTTTTTCCTTTCTACTCCTATTTGTCTTTCTTTTTGGTTTGAGATAAGGTCTTGCTGTATAGCTCGGACTACCTTTTGACTCAAAATCCTCCTGCCACATGTGGCTCCTGAGTGTTGACCTGAAGGCCTGTGCTGCCATGCTTGTACTTTTGGTTGTTTTCTAATATCTTCGTGTGTGTGTGTGTGTGTGTGTGTGTGTATGTGTGTGCGCCTTTTCTCTAGGGCTTAACAGTGTCTGCAGAAAGGTTAGTCAGACTCGAGCTACTTTACAGTTACAGAAGTTGAATTTTGTATTTTGATTTACTCATAGATTTTGATAACTCTTTGCTCTTATAGGTTCATTTATGCAAAACATTTGTGCAGATTAGTAAATAAATTTGTTTTGGTTTGGTTTTTTTGAGATGTGGTTTCTCTGTCTAGCACTGATGGAGTATTTCTCTGTGTAACAATCCTAGCTATCCTGGAACTCACTTTGTAAACCAGGCTGGCCTTGAACTTAGAGATCTGCCTGCCTCTGCCTTCCAAGTGCTGGGATTAAAGGTGTGCACCAACACCACCCAGCAATACATAATTTTTTGTTTTTAAAAAAGTTTTAAGTCTATGATTATTTTAAGATATTCTTAGAACTGTTCCTTTTTGCTCTTTTTTAATACATTTTTTGTTGTTGTTGCTGTTTTTTGAGACAGAAGCTGGTCTCAAACTCACTACATAGTAATTGATACCACTTCTTTGTGATTAGAATTATTTCAGATATGACTTCAGTGTGATAAGGAGCTTAGTGAAATATTTTAAGAATTTTCTAAAAACAGTTTTACTTTATTAAAATTTTTTTAGACTTTTAGATTTTTGTTTTATGTTTATGAATGTTTTGCCTGCATGTATGTATATATACCATGTGTGTATCTAGTGCCTGTGGAGGTCAGAAGAGGGTGCCAGATCCCCTGGAACTGGAATTACAGAAGTTGTGAGCTTTCATGTAGTTTTTGGGAACTGAACCTGGGTCCTTTGCAAGAGCAGCAAGTGCTCTTAACTGCTGAGCTGTCTCTCCAGATCCTAGTTTACTCACAGTAACTTCTAAGTTCATTTGTCAGTTACTGGAAAATTGTGTTTTTTAGGTTTCTTTTAAAATAATAATTGGTGCCTTTAAAAACATATATTGTATGTGTATATATGTGCACACGTGAGATCAGAGGACAACTTAAAACAGTTGATTTTCTCTCTCTACCATGTTGGAGTTTGGGGCTCAAGCTCAGGTCTTCAGGTATGGTAGCAAGTGCCTTTACCTGTGGATCCATCTTGCTGGCCCAATTTGATCATTTATAGAACAAAATGGCTGCAGTGGTGCTCTGGCTCAGTGATAGAATGTGTGCCTGGTGCCGGGCTGTGGTGCGTATGCCTTTAAACCTAGCACTCAGGATCTCTGTGAGTTTGAGGACAGCCTGATCTACAAAGTTCCAGGACAGCCAGGGCTGTTACACAGAGAAACCCTGTCTTGAAAAACCAAACCAAAACAAACAAACAAACAAACAAAGAATGTGTACCTGGCATGTGCAGAGTCCTGGGTTCAGTCTGTAGTCCTGCACAGAACAAACTTCGCCTGTTGTGTTTCAGAAGCTTAGGTTCCTTCTCTAGTATTTGCCATTGCTATCATTCTTTGTCCTTTTAAGATAGTGTCTTGCCATATAGCCCAGGTTGGTGTCCATCTCACCATCCTCCTTGTCTACCCTCCTGAGTCCGAGTTTACAGATGTATGCTACCATGCTGGTATCATTCAACTTATTAATCATTTTAATGTTTCCTCTTTCTTAGATTTCGTTATATTATCCTGAAACAGAAGTTTCTAGAAGCTTTGTGTGTTAACAATGCAATGTCTGCGGAAGATGAGCCCCAGCATGTAAGATTTTTATTCCTGAAGGTTTGCGCCCTAGTCTTGCTTTCAGTTATTTTATTCACTAAATCAGAATATTATTATCATGAGTTTTCAAAGTTTTGTGAGCTGTGGTGAAGCAAGATCTGTAGTTTTGCAATTGTAGTACTTTCAGTCTGTAGTCCTTTTAAACTTGCTCTGTGACTTAAATCAAGGTGCTATGTGAATGCTTCAGGAGTATATTCTTCTCCTTTAAGGTAAGTTAGACCAGATTTGTGTATGTATATATGTGAGGTGTACTCATGTATGTACACACGGAGGCCAGAGTGCCCTCATAGGGTGTCCTCAGTTACTCTGTGCCTTGTCCCTTGAGCAAGGGCTGGGGAAGGGTTATAGACCCATCTCTCTAGTCACTCTCTTTAAAGAAAGGGCCTCTGAGTTTGGTTCCTAACATCCACATGATGGCTCATGACCATCTGTAACTCTAGTTCCAGGGGATTCAACACCTCTTCTGGCCTCCCAGGGCACTGAGCACACATATGGTGCATGTATATATATATGGGGGCGGGGTGTGGTCCACATATATGGAGATCAGAAGACAATTTGAGTCAGCTCTCTCACTGTGTGGATCTGGGGATTAAACTCAAGATTGTCAGGCTTGGTAGCAAGCCCTTTTGCCCATTGAGCCATCTTGCTGGCCTGGTTCTGAGGATCTGAACTCATGTCCTTATGCTGTGTAGCAAATGCTTTTATCCACTGAGCTATACCTGCAACAAACTATGGGAACACAGATACTCAGACCATAGCTAAACCCAAGGGTATTACAATGGGAATTTTTTCATGATGGAGCAATTTTTGCCAGATAGTGATGTCCACAACTAGGAAAAACATTGGAACAAGTCAAAAACCTCATGTTGTTTTGAGTTTGTTACTAACAGTTGATTAATTCTGTATCCTAATTTCCCCCATGTGTAAGATAGGCCAAAATAGTTAAATTCTATCAGGTGTGTTCAACCTTTTCACATTGGGACGTGATATTGTCATCTACAATGCTATGAAGTGAAAGAAAAAAAACCCTCAGTGTTTTAAGTCAGTTTACATTTCATTGTTGTTGTTTTTGTTTTTCGAGACAGGGTTTCTCTGTAACAACTCTGGCTGTCCTGGAACTTGCTTTGTAGACTAGGCTGGCCTTGAAGTCATAAGAAATCTGCCTGCCTCTGCCCCCGAGTGATAATATTAAAGGCAAGTTGATATTTTTGAGTTAGGCTGTATTCATAGCTAACCTGGAGCAGGTTGGACATGCTCCCAAGGTGGCTGACAATGTCTAGTGTGCACACAGTTGTCAGTCATCTCAGCTCAGCTCCTTTTGTTCTGTCTCTGGAGTTTGTGTAGTAATGGACTGTAAGTGTCCCCTTTTGTCAGTTTTGCTTTCTGTCCTCATAGGAATTGATTCTAAGACAAATTGAGACTAGGAAAATGGCTCTTTTACATTGGGATAAACCAAATAATTAAGTTTTTCAAACAAAGCATTGACATTCTTTGGTTTTCACTTTTAGCTGGACATGGTGACTCTCAGTATTCATTATGAATATCTCAGTATTCATAAGACTGAGGAGACAGGAGGAGCTTGAGTTCAAGGCCAGCCTGAGCTATGTAGAGGCCCTGCATCTAACCACATAAACAAAATGAAAGTAAATTAAAGAACAAACAGTTGAAAATTAGAATTTTAAGTCTAAATTGATTTAGAATATTATTTTTGTAGATAAAATTTTAATTTGATAATTAATCAAATTCATTTTTTTTAGTTGTAGAAACATTGGCAATTAAAAATTATTACACATTCTATAAATTATATGTATGTTCTCTGGCACCAAACTTTATCTTTTATACTCTCAGTTTTCACATTTCATTTTAAGGTGATAATTGCCTTTCACCTCTTTTTATAGTCATCCTTTATATTTTTTAGTTGGAATTTACCATGCAAGAAGCTGTTCAGTGTCTACATGCTCTAGAGGAGTATTGCCCTTCTAAAGATGATTACAGCAAACTCTGTCTGCTCCTCACTTTGCCTCGTCTGACCAATCATGCTGAATTTAAGGACTGGAATCCCAGTACTGCACGAGTTCACTGCTTTGAAGAGGTCTGTGTCATGGTTGCAGAGTTCATCCCTGCCGACAGGAAGCTAAGTGAGGCTGGTTTTAAAGCAAGTAACAATCGCTTATTCCAACTCGTAATGAAGGGCTTACTTTATGAATGCTGTGTAGAGTTTTGTCAGAGTAAAGCAACTGGTGAAGAAATCACAGAAAGTGAAGTACTTCTTGGCATTGACCTCTTATGTGGCAATGGTTGTGATGATTTAGATCTGAGTTTATTGTCTTGGCTTCAGAATCTCCCTTCTTCAGTCTTTTCTTGTGCATTTGAACAGAAAATGCTTAATATTCATGTTGACAAACTCCTGAAACCTACGAAAGCTGCCTATGCTGATCTCTTGACTCCTCTTATCAGCAAACTTTCTCCCTACCCATCATCACCAATGAGAAGACCTCAATCAGCTGATGCCTATATGACTCGCTCCCTGAATCCTGCTTTAGATGGCCTCACATGTGGATTAACCAGTCATGATAAGAGAATCTCAGATCTTGGGAACAAAACTTCTCCAATGTCACACTCCTTTGCTAACTTCCATTATCCAGGAGTACAAAACCTTAGCAGAAGTCTCATGCTGGAGAATACAGAATGTCACAGTATCTATGAAGAATCTCCTGAACGGTAGGCATTTGCTCATAAGAATTAGGAAATTGTCAGTTCTAAGTAGTCTGTAGTGTGTGCATGCAAATGCTCTTGGTGTTCAACATTTTATAGTTTTAAGAATTTCAATTTTTTTTTAAAGTTAGCTTATAAAGTAATGAGTTTCATGGTGGCACACATTCATATATATATATATATATATATATATGTATATATATAATTATTATTTTGTTCTGATTTGTCTCCTCCTTCACTGTGCTCGCTCATCCCCTGCCCACTTCTGACTGGTTCCTCTTCTTCCCTCTCTTTTCTCCTCTTCCTTAAGATACCTTCCTCCTGCCGGGTGGCTGTGGCACACACTTTTAATCCCAGCACTTGAGAGGCAGAGGCAGGCGGATCTCTGTGAGTTCAAGGCTAGCCTGGGCTACAAAGTGAGTTCCAGGACAGCCAGGACTGTTACAAAGAGAAACTCTGTCTCAAAAACTAAAAAGATACTTTCCTCCCCTGTCATGATCCCCTTTTCTAGTTTGATGACCTAAACATACACCACACACATAAATATAATCCTAAATATAGGTCCTCGATATGATAGAAAGTGTGGTATTTGTCTTTCTGGTCTGGTTTATTTCCCTTAATACAGTTACTTCCAGGTGTATCCATTTTCCTGCAATGTCATTATTTCATTTTCTTTAGAGCTGGTTAAAATCTCATTGTGCACTCTGACCTGCCAGGCAAGATGTGCCCCGTGGTGCACTAACGGCAAGACTGTTTGGGGACCGCCAGTTGCTTTCTGACTGGATTATAGGCCTAGTATATTGGAGGGAACACATGCCTGGTACTAAGCCTGTGGCTGGGCAGGTTACAGGCCCTGGAGGAGAATATGCTACAGGTTTTTTTGGTAAATGGACATCTGGTCAAAGTGCCCTCTAAATATTTATATTTATACTCACAGAACAGTGCTGCTCTTAGCCTGAGTCAGAAAAGCTTCTTTTAGGGCTAGACGGTTGGCTCAGAGGTTAAGAGCACTGGCTGTTCTTCCAGAGGTCCTAAGTTCAATTCCCAGCAACCACATGGTAGCTCACAACCATCTATAATGAGATCTGGTGCCCTCTTCTGGAGTGCAGGCATACATGCAGGCAGAATACTGTATATGTAATAAATACATCTTTAAAAAAAAGAAAAGCTTCTTTTAGCAGAGGATGACAGTTAATGTAAAGACTCACAAATGGTCAGAATACTGAGAACAAATGGTTATTGAGTGCTTAGTCCTAAATGGAACATCTATACCTCCTTCAAGGCCCAGGAAACATCACCAAAGGTGTGTGTGGGGTGGATTGTTAAGTTAAGGATGGAGAGGAGCATCTTGAAACACTGTTTTCTGGAAGTGTCATGGCCATCCCAGTCACCACCCGTAGCAGTTGTGGCTACCTGCAAAAAAGAAAAGAGCCGTGGGAGTAGGAGGGGACTAGTTGAGGAGAAGCAAGTCAGCAAGAGAGGGAAAGGGTAAGAGAGGCAAGTGGAGCTGAAAATGATCCCAGGCATTCTATATGTATAATGTTATCAGAAATACAAATCATCAAAAGCATATTACATAATGTAAAGGAATAAATAAAATGGCCATAAAACATCCCACTGCGTGTATGTCGTACATTTTCTTTATCCACTTATGTGTTGGAAGTCATCCAGGTTTGTTCCATTTCCTCACTGTTGTGAACTATGCAGTTGTGTAGAAACATGGCTGTGCAACTATCTCTGTCATGTGCTGACTTGGAACCTTTGGGCACATACTCATGAGACTACGTAGTATGGCTAAGATGACTGGGTTACCTGGTAGTTCTGTTTTCAGGTTTTTGAGAAACGTCCATCTCGATTCCCACAGTGGCTGCCCAGGTTCACGTTCTCACCACCAGTGAGTGGTGGGTTCTTTTCCCACATCTGTGCCAACTTTGTCATTATTTGTTTTCTTGATGACAGCCGTTCTAACTGGGGTGAGGTGGAAACTCAAAGCAGCTTTAATTTTCATTTCCCTGATGACTGAGAACATTGAACACTTCGTATACTACTTGTTATTTGTATTTCTTGTTTTGAGAATTACCTGTTCAGTCATTAGCTCATTTATTGATTGGATGAGGTTTTCTCTTTAGTGTTTAATTTTTGCAGCTCCTTCTATATTCTAGATATTATTTCCTTGTTTAATGTATAGTTGGCAGAACTTTTTCCCATCTGTATGCTCTACAGACACCTTTTAATTTCTTTTTTCTAATAATCTTTTTTTTTCTAGTTCTAAGGATTCTTTTCCGTGTGGTTAGAGTCCTTTCAGAAAGTCTTTGCTTCTGTGTACATTGTGATGCTTTGCCTATTCGTTTTCCTTGAGAGGTTTCAGATTGTAAGGGCTTTGATCCACTTTGAATTGATCTTTGTGTAGCATGAGATACATGGATTTGGTTTCATTCATCTACATGTGGAAATCCAGTTTCCCCTGTGCCATTTGGTAAAAAGGCCGTCTATTCTCCAACATATGTGGGTTTATTTCTGGGTCCTCTGATTTATATCTGTTAGTCTGTGTCTGGTTTTGTGCTCATACCGTGGTTTTTGTTGGTTGGTTTGTTTGTTTGTTTGTTTGTTTTTAACCATAGTTCTCTGTGTGTGGGCACTTGTCATAGTTGTTTGTAATTATAGAAGTCTGGTAATGAACTCTCTTCCACGTGCACACTCACTTAGGTAGTCAGGACAAGCTCCTAAGTAAAGGTACCTTTACAACAGTGGCTGTCCAGTGTTGCCTTCCTGATCCTTACAGCTGTGTTTTGACATATCCTTATATACTCTGCCTAGAGAGGTCAGTTCTTTAAAGTGAAAGGTCATTTAACTTCCATAGTTGTTTCCATGGTGTTTTCTAGCAATAGGTAAATCTGTGTGTGTGTCTGGTATTCATCATCTTCAGATGACATTTCTCTCTCTCTTCTCTCTTCTCTCTTCTTTCTTCTCTCTTCCCCCACCCTCTCTTCTTTTCTTTTTTGAGACAAGGTATGTAGCTTTGGCTGGCCTGGAACTCACTGTGTAGAGCAGGCTGGCTTCAAACTCAAAAGAGACCAACCTGCCTCTGTCTCCTAAGTGCTGGGATTAGAGGTGTGCATCACCACACCTGGGTCACTATTAACATTTTTGATATTTATGAAAAGCAGAAATTGTTAGTGTTTTAAAAGAATATTAGGAACAACCTAAAATAAAATCCTCAAATGATGCCTTTAAAAAGATCATTTATTAAAAAAGTGGAAAGATAGGCTAGGCATGATGGTGTGTGCCTTGAATCCCAGCACTCAAGAGGCAGAGGCAGGCAGATCTCTGAGTTTGAGGCCTTCGTGGTCTACACAGCTAGTTCCAGGACAGCCAGGGCTGTATAGAGAAACCTTGTCCCAAAAAATAAATAAAAAAATAATAAAGAAAGAATCTTAAATAGCCAGGTGGTGGTAGCACTCGCCTTTAATCCCAGCACTGATCTCTGTGAGTTTGAGGCCAGCCTGATCTACAGAGCTAGTCAGGACAGCTAGGGCTGTTATGCAGAGAAACCCTGTCTTGAAAAACCAAAAAGAAAAAAAGAAAAGAAGAATCAAGTAATTTTTTTAAAGTGGAAAGGTCTGTTTTGCTTTTATATTCAGTGTAAATAAAGAAAATCTCTTAATAAAATCTTAAGTCTTTAGCCGGGCAGTGGTAGTGCACACCTTTAATCCCAGCACTCAGGAGGCAGGGGCAGGTGAATCTCTGTGAGTTTGAGGCCAACCTGGTCTACAAATCGAGTTCCAGGACAGCCAGGGCTGTTACATAGAGAAACCCTGTCTCAAAAAAAAAAAAAAACAAATAAATAAAAATTCTAAAGTCTTAAAACTCTAAAGAAACATGTGAGAAGGAAAAACAATATTTGAGTAACAAAATTACAATTCATATTTTATGAAGAGAATATACGTATGAAATCCTCCAGCCTATCTAGTTTGTAGATGAATCTGGGACATGAAGAATGAAAATGAATTCCTGAAAACACATACTACTGATATTAGGTTAGAGACACTGCTTCCCATGTAAATGTTTGTTCTGTCTGGGCATGACAGTACACACCTGCAGCTGTGGAATGTGAGAGCTGAGGATCATGACAGTACACACCTGCAGCTGTGGTATAATGAGAGCTGAGGATCATGACAGTACACACCTGCAGCTGTGGTATGAGAGCCGAGGATCATGACAGTACACACCTGCAGCTGTGGTGTGTGAGAGCTGAGGATCATGTCAGTACACACCTGCAGCTGTGGTATGTGAGAGCTGAGGATCATGACA
>CABHPH010081830.1:0-38656 GCA_902168325.1 Peromyscus nudipes | reverse complement strand
TGAGAGCTGAGGATCATGACAGTACACACCTGCAGCTGTGGTATGTGGGAAACTGAGGATCTCTTGAGCTCAGAGGTATGAGACCACACAGCAAGACCCTGTCTTAAAAACAAACACCTCCTCTCTAAGCATGTTTTACATTTTGAAAACATTATTTAGTTAAGAAAAGAAAGACACCTATTTTTATATATAAACATATATATAAACACTAAATCCTTAATACTCTCTTTTTAATGCAAGAAAAGTTCCTCTAAAATGCATTTTTCACCCCGTCTCTGCTTTTTCTATTCTCTTGGAAGAAGTGATACACCGGTTGAGGCCCAGCAGCCTGTCAACAGTGAGCCCACGTGCCAGGGTTCTGGTTTTGAAAAAGAGCCTGCCAACGGAGCACAGAATCCAGTACCGGCTAAACAAGAGAAAAACGAGGTAATATTTACCAAATGTAATGTGCCTCACAGTTACTCAATCTGTAAGAGCTAATAGGATTTCTTCTATAAAATGTAAAAGACTTTTGTATGTGGGACTAGTACAAAGATTTTAGATATTCTGATTATCCGTTCATTTTTTGGCTTCTCCCCAAATAATTTATAGTATATTTAGTTGTTACCATGTATTTCATAGGTAGAGGAATTTATTATTAAAAATCTAAAATGCCACATATTTCATGACTCAAATAATTGAATTTAGATTACATGTGGCTACTTTTCATTTTAAAGGCATATATTCTCTTTTATTTATTGTATTTAATGAATAAGAAATTTAAAATATATAATATAGAGTAATACTTTTATCTAAATCTAAGGTTCCATTTTTATGTGTTTCTGATAGGAAATTGTATTATGACATAGAATATAGATTTATGTACTATTCCACTTAGAAGAGGCGTTAAGTGTGGTTTTTCTTTTTCTTTAAAAAATTTTTTTTAAATTATTGGTATGTGTGTGTGTGTGTGTGTGTGTGCGCACGTGCATACCTATACCATGGTGCATGTGTGTAAGTCAGAGGAGAATTTTGTGGGAGTTAGTTCTCTCCAGAATCAAACTCAAATTGTCAGGCTTGGATGGTGGGCATCTTTAACCATTTGCCCATCTCTCCAGCCCTTACACGATTGTTTAGGAGGGTGAAAGGGAAATATTGAGATTGCTGAATTTAAACCAGTTTTTACTCATGAAAGAGCATTTGGAACCTAATTTTTAGGCAAATACATGTTTTTGTCTATAGAAACCTATTGCATGCTTAGTATTAAATATGTTTGATAAGGTTAATAATATTTTTACTAAATAGTAATACAGTTTTCAAGACATTTAATTTAGGTAATACTAAATTTATCATTATCTACATGCATATTCTCTGACTGTGTACCTGTTATAACTATCAGCTTGCATGTTTACTTTGGACTAGTCAGGAACACACAGTAATCAGTCATTTCAGTCGATTGTTACAGAGTGAAGGAGCCGATAATCTGTGACTGTTAAGACACAGATGCTATGTTATTTTTCAAAGAGAAATGTAGGGTTTTTTTTGTTTGTTTGGTTTTTTTTTTGTTGTTGTTTTTTTGAGACAGGGTTTCTCTGTGTAGCTTTGCACCTTTCCTGGAACTCACTCAGTAGCCCAGGCTGGCCTCGAACTCACAGAGATCCACCTGCCTCTGCCTCTGCCTCCCGAGTGCTGGGATTAAAGGTGTGCACCACCACCATCCGGCCAGAGCAATGTAATTTTTAAACTGTTGTAGTTGTAATTTTTTTTCAGCATTTATAGGTGATATTGTAAAAACATAATTCAGTAATGATCTGTTCATATGTATTGTTTTTCTAATATTTTTAAGCTTCGAGATTCCACTGAACAGTTTCAAGAATATTATAGGCAGAGATTGCGCTATCAGCAGCATTTAGAACAGAAGGAGCAACAGCGGCAGATATACCAGCAGATGTTACTGGAAGGAGGCGTGAACCAAGAGGATGGTCCTGAGCAGCAGCAGAATCTCACCGAACAATTCCTTAATAGGTCTGTTGATCTCACTCTGAATAAGAGATTCATTCAGAGCTTTTAAAACCTGCAGGAACTGCTGGAGCTGCAGAGATGGCTCACAATTAAGAGCACATGCTACTGCTTACAGAAGACCCAGCTTCAGTTCCCACACCCACATGGTGACTCAGAAGGCTCCCCACCAACTTTAACTCTTCTTCTGGCCTTTATGGGCACCAAATGCACACAAGGTGCACATGCGTACATGCAGACAAACCCATAAAATAAATCTTTAAAAAACATGCAGTAACTGCTACTTTATATGTAGTTTAGATTTTCAAGATTTTAAAAATGTTTTATGTAATATAGAATTACATAATGTCTTTCAGTTACAAAATCTAGTTTTGTCTTCCCCAAGTAACTACAGCTGCAGTGTGGTGTTCAGTCCATGGGCTAGGAGCTTGTAAGCTAGGTGAATCCCATTTTACCCAAGGTAGATGAGGGTATAGAAGTTACTTTGTTTCTTTTGTTTTTAAACTTTAATGTTTTATGTGTACTAGTGTTTTGTCTCTGTGTATGCCTGGTGCTCACTGAGGCCAGAGGAAGTCATGGGATCCCTGGAACTGGAGCTACAGATAGTTGTGAGCTACCATGTGGGTGCTAGAAATTGAACCCAGACCCTCTGGAAGAGCAGTCAGTGCTCTTAACTGCTGAGCCATCTCTCCAGCCCATACTTAGTAGATTCTGTCTGCTCATCCACTTTCCCCAAGTGCCCAGAGTAAATGAGTTAATCTGTTTATGTGCTTAGAGCAGTACCTGGCATGCTGTGAGCACTATACTGTGGTTGTAATTGTTAGTTATTAGTTTTAAACCTTCAGATTCAGCCAGGCATTGTGACATGTATTTATAGTTCTAGCTGTTTGAGAGGCCAAGGTGGGATACTCATTTGAGTTAAGGTTGGAACAGCCTGGCCAACAAAATGAGACTATCTGAAAAAAAAAAAAAAAAAAGCTTGGATTCAGTATATTAAAATGATCCCTTCTTAAAATTTCTTCTTAAACTATTAACTATATTGTCTTTAGTGATTGAATATGTATGCATATGTGAGTTTTTAAAAATCAAGAAACCAAAATATATATATTTAAATGAGCAGAGATTGTTGGAGGATTGCATGTATATACCCAATACTCTGCATATGTACTTAGACCAGTTCTGGCATGTAGGAAATGTGCTTTAGCTATCATAATTATGGTTAGGCAGCTACAGTGATGACTCTCAGTTCTTCATGTTCATCAGTGTTAGAAGTAAGATGTCCTTGACACTCTGAGTGGTGTATACAGCATACGACCCTGAAACTGATCCTATCATCAAATCTTCACACAGGAAATGTTTATGATGATGATCTAACAATCTCAGCAGGCCTCTGAATGTTCACGCTGGAGAGTACTTTCTTATTTGTTTGTTTGTTTTTTAAATGTTTATTTTTATTTTATGTGTATGAATGTTTTGCCACATGCACATGTATATGTACTACATGCATGCCTGGTGAACAGGCAGGTCAGAAGAGGGCACAGGATCCCTTAGAGCTGGAGTTTAGATAGTTGAGTTGTTATATGGGTGCCGGGAATTGAACCTGGGTCCTCTGGAAGAACAGTCAGTTCTTTTAACTACTGAGCCAACTCTGTAGCCCTGGGGAGTGTTTTCTTACCATCTTGAATCAAACTATTGCTTGTCAGAATTTTCCTAATTTGATGAATTGACACTTGCTGGTTTAGGATATCTTCTTCATAGTTGCTCTTTGATTTTCCAGAGAAGATACTTAGCAATGAATAAGAAGAAGATAAAGTACCAAAAAGGGTTTGTGATCCCCAATAGAGATTGAGATGTGCTGCCTTAGAAATAGACTACTCAAGAGTGTTCATCCTTTAAACACAATAAAAAAATAGAAATAAAGTACTGTAGTTTCAGTTTGGAGTATATTTATGTTTTGTTGTTAGTGTTTGCTTTTTTGTGGTTTTAGTTTTTTTGAGACAGGGTCTAGCCTGTAACCCTGGCTGGCCTAGACCTTGCCATGTAGACCAGGCTAGCATTAAATGAACAGCAGTCTGTTGTCTGTCTTCCAATGACTGGAATCATGGGCTTGAGCCACCAGGTCTGGGTAGAGTGTATTTGTTGTTCAACAATTGTTTTCAATTTCTTCGGTAATTGGAGCTTAAAATTACATTTAAGTCTGAGTATGAGAATTCCATAGGACATATGACCAGTGAGATGGCCCAGAAGGGCCAAAGCCCCCACTGCCATATCTGATGACCTCACTTCAGTCCCCAAGGTCCACATGGTGGAGAGAGAGAACCAGCTCCTACAAGTTGTCCTCTGACCTCTACAAGCAAGCTGTGGCACATGCACTCCCCCACATTAATTGATTAATTTTTAAGTCCATAGGATAGTCAAGTCTATAATTGTGTATGCTTACCCTATGTTTTTGCAAATGACTTCTACATCAATTTTTTTGTCATTCTCTTAATAGTGCTGCCCCATAATTTTTTACTCTTGATTGTTTGATCAGTATTATAATTGGCATCACTGATTTGACACTTATTAGAGGCATATTCTGTCCTGCCTTCATTCTACTCTACTCTACAGAGACTGGACTATAAAATGAGACCCTGACTCAAAAAGAAAGAAAGAAAGAAAGAAAGAAAGCCCCCAAAGTGACAGGCAGACTAATGTGAGCATTTTGAAGTCTCTTTACACTTAATGTCCATATTTACTTAGGTCTTTTTTGAGGGGAGCATATCACAGGATTAATGTTTCACAGAAACATAGTCTGGGAAATTCTGCCTAATTAAATTTGTACCTAATAAATATTTAATGATCTTTTTCTGATTTTTGTTATTATATTTTTGTTTTGTTTTTTGAATTGATGATGTCTCTCTGTGTAGTTCAGGTTAGCCTAGCGTTACAAGTACTGGGATGATTATAGACATTTGTATGTATATGCCTGCCTTTAATAAAAGACTGCTTCAAAACCCAAACACGCGTATATGGTTAGTAAAGGGAAATGAGAAAGCACAATGAACTACCACACCTATGATCATATAATATATAATAATATAATATAATCAATAATCATACCTACTGTGCTAGTCTTCTCTCATAGTGACTCTTGGCTAAAAGGGTGATCCTGGGTCAGTTCTAGACCTAAGCTTTTTTGAGGTTGTCACTATGTAGGTCAGGCTGACCTTATCTTCCTACATTAACATCCCTTGTAATGTGATTACAGATATATGCCACCAAGGCTTCCTAGATCTGAGAGAGCCTAGTACCTTCCTCTTTGTACCTTTCATAAACCTGAGCCCCAAAGGAGTCAGGCTATGAAGATGGGAAGATTGTTGGAGAGAGTAGTACTGAGGCCTCATTGTTTGGAGCCCATTTTATCTCTCCAGTGCCCCAGTCAGAGTCTGGCAGACATTAGTTACAGGATGAGTGAATGAATGCAGATCTGAATGATAGAGGCACCACTAGACATTTGTGATCTGCTCTAATCTTTCATGTCGTTGTTGACAGGATATTACTAGAGATAAATGAAATGAAAATAGTTTATTTTATTAGAGGAAAATTTGGTACTGTAATATTATTATTGACACTATTTGGAAGAGAAGCTGTTTTCTGTTTTTAAATCCAGGGTGTCACATGTGCTGAGCACACATTCCACCACCAGGCTTGTCTCCTTTACAGTGTGATGCTGTGGGAAAATATGGATCTTTTTTTTTTTTTGGTTTTTCAAGACCTGGTTTCTCTGTGTAGCTGACTGTCCTGAAACTCACTCTGTAGACCAGGCTGGCCTCGAACTCAGAGATCCTCCTGCCTCTGCCTCCTGAGTGCTGGGATTAAAGGCATTGGATTATCTTTTTTAGTATCTTGGTTATGTCTTAAATTGATGGAGATCATATTTAAAATAAAAATTTCCCCTACATTATATATGTGCATGTGTTTGTCTTTTCAAGCTTTTAGCCTTGGATATATTAGGAATATTTTATACTACATTTTTATTTTAAACTATTCGTTTTGTTATTCTTATAGGTCTATTCAAAAGCTTGGTGAACTAAATATTGGAATGGATAGTCTTGGTAATGAGGTGCCAGTGCTCAACCAACAGTGCACTGGGAGCAAAAACAATGGATCAAATAGTTCTTCTGTGACTAGTTTTAGTACACCACCCCAAGATGCCAGCCAGAGGTTAATACACGATACTTCAAATATTCACACAAGCACTCCTCGCAATCCTGGATCAACAAATCACATCCCGTTTCTTGAAGAATCACCTTGTGGGAGCCAGAAGTAAGTGCTTGACTGTAAAACCTGAAATATTAACTTCTACTGTACTGTTAGGAACATAAGCTTGAGCTTCTCTGGAGCCCCCCACCCCCCCAAAGCTGAGCGCATCCTAGCTCCCGATTTCTCTCTGATCTGCCTTCTTTGTCTTTGAATCTCTCTATAGTCTCCTTTCCCCTCTGTTTTCCTTTTGCCTCCTCGACAGCACCAAGACCATTCTGTTTTTTATAAACCATGTTACTGAGAGAGTCTGTAGTTTTAGGCTTTATCTTTATTTTTTCCCCGTTGTCTTTGACATTTTTCAACAGATAATCTCACAGACTTTTGGGGTACAAGAGGGTGTTTTTACAACGTGTTAGCGTGATTATAGAAAGGCAATTTTGGCAACTGTGAAAAAAATTATCGCAGCTGAAGACTTTGCATATTTATGTTTTGACCCGTTAGAGCATTTTTATCTTCCTATCACTAGTAAATAAGTGTTAATTTATGCAATGAGAATAGTCAAGGGGCATTTTCTTGCATCACCATAAAACACTTTTCAGGTAGGTTAATTTAGAAATGTATAACTTCCTTTTGACACTTGAGTACTTGTAGAAATTAGCCTTGTAATTAATGTCATATTCTCCTTTTGTAACTGGGCTATTGGATCCCAGGCTGTCCATGGGTAGAGACAGGAATTAAATCTTAAAGTTATGCTTTATTCAGAGGATCTGAGATCTGAGAAGACAGCAAGTTAACACCCTGACCTCCACATTCATGAAGCATGCACACACCCATGCATGCACACATGCACAAAGCATGGCACACACTTGTGCACACACCATAAATAAATGTAAGAAACAAAACCGTTTCATTAGGGTAAAAAGCACCCAATAATTTGTTGTCTCTTTTCTCTCTGGGACATGGCTCCAGGATCATTCTTGCTTGTATTTACTGGCTTTAAGCCATTATTTAAAAGAACAGGTCTAGAGAATCCTGGGACTTTCCTCATCTTCCTGTGTTGGATCCCCTATTTGAAGGATCTCATATAGTTCTTTTAAAAGGGGTATATGTTAGAGGTAAAATTTCTCTGACCGTGCATGTCTGCTCGTTTACGGTATTTGAAAGTGTTGGTGTAGAATTCGAGATGGTAACCATTTCTGAGCCTGTGACATGACCTTCCAGCTTCAATGCTCCTATGAAGGAGTCGATGTCCTTTTCACTCTCGATCCTTTGTGTAAGGCCTGTTGCTTTCTCCACTCTGGAATTTTTAGGTCCTTTTCTTCCCGGATGTTCTCTAATTTCATTCTGTTGAATCCTCCTGGGCCTTACTAGGAACTTAAGATTTAGGAAGTTAGAAAAGGTGCTTAGTAATTTCCTCATCTCCATTTTCTATTGATGTTTTTCCCTGCTGTGATGTTTAACCAGAATTCTCATTCTCTAAAAATTTACTTTAAAGAAGTACTGCATTTTTTTTTTTCTGAGACGAAGTCCTCTTGTGTGTAAAGAGTGTAATTATGATTTTAGTCTTGGAGCTTTGTTCTTTGAAGCATTTCTCTTTGCTCAGCTGCTTCAGTCTCTTAACTTTCATGAGGAGGGCTTCTTCGATGGAAGCCTCTGTCTGTAATTCCTGAGGGTTTCATTCAGCTTCTTAGAAAAGAACTGCATGATTCATCTGTCTTTGGCCTTACAAAACAAGGATTAATTGGAAATACTGTTCTAGGAAGGGATAACTGTCGGTTTTGGTTATTTTTCATTTTCTTATTTTTTCTCCAAGGCTAGATAATTTTCCTAAAGAGCAATCTCTAGACTTGTGCTTGGGGTAGAATTAAGCATTGCAGAGGGACTGTGGGGCAAGCAGAGGAGAGGTTCTCGACCCTTCACCTTGTGGTGTAGAGACTTGACCTTCTTTCCAGAATGACATTTCACCCTCTCCCTGCAACTCTCCTTGGTATCACCAAACCCAGAGCCCCAGATGTCCCATATAGTAGCTTTGAATAACATCACTGAAGATCATTTGCTTAAAATAAATAAAAAATAAATAGTAAAGATTGAAAGGTTAAGTGAACTTAGTTTCTGTGTTGGATTTCAGAGTGAACTTTATTGAACTTCTGTCCCACAGCTCATCAGAACACTCTGTCAGTAAGCCATCTCTTGGAGATTCTTCAGGGAGTCTATCAAGATCAAAAGGGGAAGAGGTAATGTTTGGAGAAGTTTCTTTCTGTGTGTGTACATGTTGCAAAGATTTTTTTTTTCCTGAGACAGGGTCTCTCTGTGTAGCTCTGGCTGACCTGGAAATTGCTATGTAGACCAGGCTGGCCTCAAACCCACAGAAATCCGCCTGCCTCTGCCTCCCAAGTGCTAGGATTAAAGGTGTGCACCATCATGCCTTGCCAAAAAAGATTCTTAATTCAAAGAAAACTATAAAAATGGTCATTATTTACCTCAAAGTAGTAGGATAGATCTCACTGAACTACACGGAGAGTTTGCCTTAGAAAACACATTTGGAGCTGGGCAGCGGTGGTGTACGCCTTTAATCCCAGTACTCGGGAGGCAGAGGCAGGAGGATCTCTATGAGTTTGAAGCCAGCCTGCTCTACAGAGTGAGTTCCACGACAGCCAGGGCTACACAGAGAAACCCTGTCTCGCAAAGCTAAAAAAGAAGAAGGAGGAGGAGGAGGAGAAGAAGAAGAAGAAACCACATTTGGAGATCCACAGGGCTGGCTGTCTCAGTGGGCCAGTGCTTGTCACCAAGCCTGAGAGCTGAGTTCAGTCCCCAGGACCCACATGGTGCAAACAGAACTGACTCCCAGAAGTTGTCTGTGACCTCCATATGCTTATGTGCACTCCCACACACACATTATTAGTTTAAAAATGAAAACACATTTGTAAGTATTCATATTAATGGCCTAGTGGTGATCTTGAATTTTCTCACTGAGACTGTGCTTCCTTCTGAACTTTATGATGGCTTTGTTCAGATATTATTGGTATTTCTGCTGGGCCTTTCATCTCAATATGTTTTGTGCTTTAGAATCAGGTATCCTTTTCTTACTATTCTATCTTTTTTTTTTTCCTACCTCAGAATTTAACCTCATAAATAAAGACATTTTTTTCAGATGCCTGTAGGGGTCAAACAGGAAACAAATGAATAGTGTCTACCATTTTCATGATAAGTACTCAGGAATATTTGTTCCTTGTACAAAGAAATGCACAATACCAGTGTTTCCAGTTTCTTTGATCTCAAGAAAAGCTAGCATCTATATTTTTATATCAAGTCTCCTATTATGCATAGTGCTGCATTTTTAAAAAATTTAAAACATTGTGGCACAAATAAAATCAACTTATGTTACTTGTGCTATAAAGAAACTCCTAATATTAATGTTTAGAAGGGTGTTAGTCAACCACCCCTCCCCTCTTTCTCTTATCTCCCCCATACTACTCGTTTACATGTCCATTTCCTGTACATGGACTAAACTCCATATGAATAACAGAATTCAGTTAGCTAAGAAAAATATGTGTGCGTTCATTTTGCCTTGCTTCCCTGAGGAGGGCTCATTGTTTGAATCCTGAAAGCTTGGGTAGTAAGAGGGACTGTCCCTTCACTGGTCTTTGTGTTCTTGAGTCCACAGCTATGACCGTAGCTGAAGTGATTTGCGTTTTTCTGTACTTGACATTGATATTTCCCAAAGACAAGATTATGTTAAGGCTGTCAACCATGCCGTCTGGAGATCCCTGTTCCCGGTCCAGTCAGTCCTGTCAAAGTAGCAGTGCTGTTTCGGAGGTCAAAACAGCAGGAGCTGTGGACATCTCTGTATAGAACTGCTTCAACTCGCCTCTCTGGAGAGTGCTGTGGACAGAGACTGACTGACACTTTAAATAAACACTAATTTCATATATTTTGATTAAAAACATTTTCACAGTTTTAAAAGGCCATTCTACAATTTCAGTTTGAAATGCTGAAATATTAATTGCCAGAGATAATAGTAAGCTTCTGTTCTTAACTATAAGTGGGTTAAATTAATAATAGCCCTTTATATTTCTTCTTTTCTTCCTGAGAGAGTAATCTGATTGTGTTGCCAGCTCTGGTCTAGAACTACTTCTCCTGCCTCAGCTTCTCAACTAGCAGCTCATGAATTTCCTGTTGGAAAACAAATGACACTCTGGTTTTTTTTATTTTATTTTATTTTTTTTTTTTTTGGTTTTTCGAGACAGGGTTTCTCTGTGTAGCTTTGCGCCTTTCCTGGAACTCACTTGGTTGTTTTTAACTAGAGCCCTATATGTGAGTTTCCCCTTTGACAGTTAAAGAGAGCTTAATATGGGAATATATATTCTAATGTTATAATTTGTCTTAATTTTAGTGTTTATTTATGTGCATGGGTGTTTTGTGTGCATGTATATCTGTGCACCATGTGTATGCCAGGTTCCCTCAGAAGCCAGTAGAGGGTATCAGTTTCCCTGGAACTGGAGTTATACATGGCTGAGTCACCATGTGGTTGATGGGAATTGAACCCAGGTCCTCTGTAAGAGCAGCCAGTGCTCTTACCTACTGAGTTAGCTCTCTAGGCTCTTTTTTTTTTTTTAATTTTTAAAGATTTTATTTGTTAGTTTGAGTGTTTTGCATTCAGTACAATCTTATTTCTGTGACATATTTTATGTGTAAAATTCTTATATTCCAGTTAAATGATGCAAGACAAAAACATAAGACTCATTACATATTGAGAATATATTTCTTTCTTTTTTTCAAGGCAGCACTTTGTGTATCTGCATGTATGTAAAGTACATTACATACATGCCTGGTGCCTGAGAGATCAGAAGAGGTCATCAGTTCCCCTTGAACTGGAGTTATGCATGATGCTGAACTGCTTCCATGTGGGTGCTGGGAACTGAACCTGGGTCCTCTACAAGAGTAACAAGTGCTCTTAACTGCTGAGCTAGCTCTTCAGACCCTATATTTTGTTTTAGTTTGTCTGACTTTGGTTTAGTAATGGTTAGCAAAAATTAGAAACATGATTAATTTGGTTTGTCATTTAAAAGGTTACTGGCACTTACTATGATCAAACCAGAATAATAGGGTTGAAATGAATTTGAAGTGGATGAAGGTGACTCAAGCTTGTTTTTTCCACATAATGACTCTCATGTTCATTCTTTCCATAGGATGACAAATCAAAAAAGCAGTTTGTTTGTATTAATACTCTAGAAGACACACAAGCTGTTAGAGCAGTGGCTTTTCATCCAAGTGGCGGTTTATATGCAGTTGGTTCGAATTCAAAAACTCTGAGAGTATGTGCCTATCCTGAGAAAATCGATCCAAGGTAAGAGCAGCTGCTTTGCACTGTTCTGCTTGCCCAAGTTTTCAGTAGCTGTGCTGGTTACCTTTTCATATTTGTTATTAATAATGTTTCAGTTCTTCCAAGAAATACATACATCATTATTAATTTATTCATTTCTCCATGAAATATTTTTGATTATGCCGTTTTGCATCAGTAAGTCTTATTTCCATGACATATTTTTTTATCTGCAGAATTCTTACATTCCATTTAATGATGCAAAACAAAAACTAGGTTATAGCTCAGTGCAGATTGAGAACATAGATACATTTTTTTCTATTAAGGCAGCATTTCACTTGTAGCCTGGGTTGGCCTTGAGCTCCAGATCCTTCTGCCTCTTTCTCCTTTACAGGCACCTGCCACCATACCCCACATTGCTTTTTCTATAGTTTCAGAAGAGTTTAGATATAGTAATTAAACTATAGTAATTGCTGATATTTGGCCATTTTAAACCTACAAAAATTAAATTTTCATTTGGTTAACCTAACAATGATTTTTACTCTCTTGTTTTAGCAAATTGTAGGATTTGAAAACCAGGTATATATTCTAAAAGATATGTCATGAGAATGCTAATATACATTATTTATAGCTTTGTGGTGGTATAGAATTTGCCTATGATGTACAAGGCACTGGACTAGGTTCAGTCCCCAACACTGCAGAAAAATAGTTTTTGTTTTAGATGTAACTTCACAGGAATCTAGATTGGAACTTCTTGATAAGGTGTTGTTTTTGTTAAAATGCCTGCTATGAGTAAACTAGCATTATAGGGCGAGGAGATGGCTTAACAGTTAAGAGCACTGGCTTCTGTTCCTGAGGTCTTGGGTTGAGTACCAGGACCCACATGTTGGCTCACAACCATCTTTAACTCCAGGAGAACCAATATCCTGGGACACCAGACACAGATATGAGGCACACACACACACATGCAGTCAAAAAATTCATACACATAAAATAAAAAATGAGCTTTATAAAGATTATGAGATGTGTGGCAGATTTTTGTGGTGAGGGAAATAAAACTATATTAATATTCTAGAAGACACACAAGCTTTTAGAACAGTGCCTTTTCATTCAAGTGGTAGTTTATATGCTGTTGACTCAAATGAAAAAACTCTGAGAGTATATGCCTATCTAGGAGAAATTAGTTTTCATATCAAAAGAAAGATATCCAAGCAAGCTATATAAAACTTTAAAAGGTTTAAAAAAAAAAAAAGATTTATTTATTTACTATGTATACAGTGCTCTGTCTGCATGTGTCCCTGTGGGCCAGAAGAGGGCGCCAGATCTCATTACAGGTGGTTGTGAGCCGCCATTTGGTTGCTGGGAATTGAACTCAGGACTTCTGGAAGAGCAGTCAGTGCTCTTAACCGCTGAGCCATCTCTCCAGCTCTAAAGCTTTAAAAGTTTTAATTATTACAAGTACTATGAGGTATATTGTTTTTGATTTTTGATTTTTTTTTTTTTTGGATTTTTGATTTTGTTTTTTTTTTGAGATAGAGTTTCTCTTTGTAGTTTTGGTGCCTGTCCTGGAACTCACTCTGTAGACTAGGCTGGCCTCGAACTCACAGAGATCCACCTGCCTTTGTCTCCTGAGTGCTGGGATTAAAGGTGCGCACCACCACTGCCCTACTTTTTTTTTTTTTTTAAGTTCAATACACACTGAATCTAGTTAGTATTTTCCACACACATACAAGTATGGGGCAGTCCACTGGTGCGTGGGTAACCTACCAGTCAAGGAAAACTGACTCTCTCTGCTGACTGCCGGTAGCTTCTCAACTAACAATGGGGTTCCATGAGCCCTCTCTGGTCCACTGCTGGAATTTTGATGGCTTAAGCGTTTGCAGGTCTAGTATAGGTAGCCCCAGCTGCTGTGGGTCCATGAGTGCATGGCCAGGTCCCGTACAGAAGGCAGCGGCATCTCACAGCACACTTTCCTTCCCAGTGGTCTGCTGGTTGACACAGTTGTCTCAGAGCTGAGCACTGGCAGTCTCTGATTCTTAGCACTTCCCCGATCAGTTTTTCATCTATCTTAACTGTTGTCCACTGCCAAAAGAAACTTTTGCTTCTTTTGCCAAGGTTGAGAGCAGCACAGATCTATGGGTATAAATATAAATATTTAGAGGACACTTTGACAGCATGAATATTTAGCAAATCAGCAATAGTAGGTTACCCCCAGGCCTATGATCTCCCCTTATAATAGGTTTTTGAGTGGCTTAACTTTTTTTTTCAATACAGGTTTCTCTGTGTAGCCCTGGCTGTCCTAGAACTCAGTGTGTAGACCAGGCTGGCCCCAAACACAGAAATCCACCTGCCTCTGCCTCCTGAGTGCTGGGATTAAAGGTGTGCGCCACTGCTGCCTGGCAACAGTACCAATTTTTCAAGAACCTTTAAAGTTTCTGTTTAACTCTAACAGAATAGGATTGATGGAGTTTTTATAATATTTTTATTGTCTCTATATCTGAATAATAATTTTGACTTTTGCCCCGTGAAAGCATTTAAAGACTTAGATAAGAGGCGTAGAGATAGTTCTGTGGTTGAGAGCACTTGATACTCTTTCAGAGGACCAGCATTCAGTTCCTGGTACTCACATCAGGTGACTAACAACCATCTGTTATGTCCAGTGTCAAGGGGTTCAGTACCTTGTTCTTGCCTCCAAGGGCATTAAAATTTTTTATTCCCGATTGTATAAGTAAATAGAGTGGATACATGATCTTGTATGTCTGTAAGTACAACACATGATGCAGTGCCCACAAAGGTCAAAAGGGTGTCAAATTCTGGAACTTGCAGCCACAGATAGTTGCGAGCAGTTACATGGGTGCTGGGAACTGAACCCAGGTCCTCCCCAAGAGCAGCAAATACTCATAACCTTTGAACTATCTCTCCAGCCCTGTATTAATAAATAGAAATATTTGAAAAGGAGAAAGTCAAATTTTAGATCAGGGAGTGGAAAATCGTAGTTATGGTGACACAGCCCAAGACTTGTATGTGTAGAGTGAATGAGGTGTTTTGTTTTTGTCTGGAGGCTGGCCTTGAGCTTGAGATCCATGCCACATCCTGAGCAAGCATTCCATCTATAGCTTCTTTCCCTGCAGCTAGTCTCTGACTTTTACCTCCTTGGAAAAAAATCTTCTTATCTTTTAGGGCTCAAAACTTTATACTTTCCCATAATGACATACACGTAGTGGTCATGCCATTATCTACCGCAACTAGATTTTTTAAATTCTGGAAAGAGATCTTGTCTTTTTTATTTTTATCCATTTTCATTTTTTCTTAAACTCAGACACATTGTTTATTACTTGTTAATAAATACTTATTGCACTTTCCCAGTTTGTATTGGCTTTCTTTTGTTTATTTTTTTCCTCAGAAAAATTTATGAAAAAAGATTAATGGAGATTCAGAAAAATATCCTATTTATTATGTGATCTGAAATGAGAGCTTCATATAATAGTTATAATTTTACTGTTTTGTTTAAAGTATGGTTTATATTATTTTCTCTTATGATCTTAGAAATTTGATAATCTGTGGATTGGATACGGTGATTTTAACATTTAGCATCAGCATTCTGGAGGCTGAGACAGAAGGATTATTGAGTTCAGAGCTATCTCGGCTTTGTAACTATATCTCAGGAAGCCAGGAAATCCAACCTTGCTGCTGGATATTCTTCTCTTCCTTCCCTGATAATAGAGAATTTCATGTGAACTTATTTTAAAAATCAAGAAATTGAAATATCTTTACGTACTTTTTCTTTTCAGTGCACAGGACGTGCCTAAGCAGCCCGTGGTACGATTTAAAAGAAACAAACATCACAAAGGATCCATTTATTGTGTGGCGTGGAGTCCTTGTGGACAGTTATTAGCAACTGGATCAAATGACAAATATGTGAAAGTGCTGCCCTTCAATGCAGAGACTTGTAATGCAACAGGTAGGGCCCGAGTATGCAGCAGTAGCTGACATACAGCGTCCTGTACATTTGCCCCGCTGTGTCTTTCTGTTGCCATTAACGACATCTCAGAACAATAGCTTAATTATTTATTTTTGTTCTGATTATTCCATTCCAGTGAGGTATTATTCTTTTAAATAAGTCTTAAACGTAGCCAAATGGCATATGAATTTTAGAAAAACATCCAAGTGAAAATAATTTTTATGGACTAGGGATGTAGCTGAGTGTTAGACTACTTGAAGAATGTGCAAAACCATGCACTTGTGTGTGCATACACACACACACACACACACACAGACAAGAGACAGAGACAGAAATAGAGACAGAGAGAACCTTTTAAATAACTATCATAATTGAATTAATGAATATTTTCTAGAGTCTGTCTGTCCTTTTTGTTTGCAATAAAGACAGGGAGGTGATGAACTTTCTATAGCTGTTTTAAGGACAGTAATAACTGAATCTGTATTTTAATTTCTTTTAGTTTTGTGTTCAATAAATGAGTTGGTTATGTCAATCCCTAAGTAAAAATAAGTCTTTTTTGTTTGTTTGTTTGTTTTGTTTTGTTTTGTTTTGTTTTTCGAGGCAGGGTTTTTCTGTAGCTTTGGAGCCGGTCCTAGACTAGCTCTGTAGACCAGGCTGGCCTCGAACTCACAGAGATCCGCCTGCCTCTGCCTCCCGAGTGCTGGGATTAAAGGCGTGCGCCACCACTGCCCGGCGTAAAAATAAGTCATACTACTGCACGATTTTTTAAATTAATTTTTTAGGTTAGCATACAAGACAATGGGTTTCACTGTGATGTTCACCCATGGATATGTCATTACGCTTTGCTCTAACACTAGTGCATTCTCCTTGCCGGTGCTCAGGCACCTTAGCATCCTCTTCACACAGGAAGTTGAGCAGCATTTTTTTTTTTTAATTCTTACTGCTGTTTCAGGACCAGATCTGGAATTTAGCATGCATGATGGGACAATCCGAGATTTGGCATTTATGGAAGGCCCGGAAAGTGGTGGAGCTATTTTAATAAGTGCCGGGGCAGGAGATTGTAACATTTACACAACAGATTGTCAAAGAGGACAGGGTCTTCATGCTTTGAGTGGACACACTGGTACGTAGTGATCGCTCTGTGTACTCTTTCCTTTGCTCAACCTGTGCTGTGTGCTGTTTTCATTGTGGAATAGATCTCTTCATAATGGATCTTTTTAAGACAGATTTTTATTTCAAAAACTTTCATTGTGAGTTTTGGATATCAGAGAAATAATAATGACATTATCCATTTATTCATCACAGAATTCTTTTACTTTAATCTTCACAGACATTATATGATGTAGGAAGTTTTATCCCTCTTTATATATGAAAGCAGTGGGGCAGAAAGGGGGAAGCCAGGAAGTAACAGATCTAAGATATGATTCTATAGCCATTTCATTCAAAGCTAGTAATCTAACTCCACAGAATAACTGCCTATATTGTCTTCATGAAAAAGTCGCCATTATTTCAAGTGACAAGTTTTTGTGTGTACTAATTATTATATCTTGAAATACAGAAATGACTTATTCTACTAATGGAGTCACCAAAGAAAGTTTGAATTTGTTCAGAGTGGTTTTGATATGTTTTAATGAATTAAAAAATTAATCTATTTGATAGTATGTAAAATCTCTATGATAGGACATATTTGGTTAACCAGTCAGGAGAAGAACTTACTTTTGGACATGTGGAAAGGCCTTTTCCCACAGCAGTAACTGTGTATGGTCTTTTATAGGGCATATTTTAGCACTTTATACCTGGAGTGGCTGGATGATTGCATCTGGTTCCCAGGATAAGACTGTTAGATTCTGGGATCTTCGAGTACCAAGCTGTGTTCGTGTGGTTGGCACAACATTCCATGGAACTGGTAGGTTTTCCATAGATGTGAATGAAGTTCTATGAGAAAGGAACTTTATAAATTACGCTAGTGTCTGCTTCCCTACCCCCATCTTTAGGTGAAAAAGAGTACCAAGGCTGGGAATGTAGCTTAGCTGATAGAGTGCTGGGCTAGTCTGTGTGAAGCTCTGAGTTTAATTCTTAGTACTGAACAAACCAGGTCAGCCTGGGCTACAAGAGACTCAAAAAAATGAAAGAGAAAGAAATGATATCGGGGTAGGGTGAGGGGGTGAGGGTTGAGGGGGAGACTAACTTTGTATTTTATCAATTAGTTTCAATTCTTTTAGAATTTGTTCATATGTTACCATATTTGCAAACCAATATTAGATCAAATATTGTGTTCCCAATTGGCCTCTTAGGGCAATTTTAGAATATATATTGATTTGTTTATTTATTACATATGTACTGTGTGTGAGTGTCTACACCCAACAGTGTGCATTGTGATTGTGGAGCCAGAAGACAGCTGTGGAAGACCATTCCTTCCTCCTTGGGCTCTAGAGACTAGCCTGAGTTCCAGACTTGGCTGCAGTGACTTTGTCAGCCGAGGCATGCCCTCTGCCTAGATCTCAGCTACTTAACACCTTTTAATTAATGAACTTATTTATGTGAGGGCGCATGTTCACACGGAGGTCAATGGATAGCTTGTGGGAGGCATTCTGTCATTTTACCATCTGGACGTGAAGAATGACCCCAGGTCATCAGGCTTGGCAGCAAGTGCCATTACCTATTTGGACCATCCCACAGGCTCTAAAGATCTCCAGATCTTATACAATTATTTTTTAAAGATTTATTTTTATTTTATGTGCATGGGTGTTTGGCCTGCCTGTATGTCTGTGCACCATGTGCATACATTGTTTATGGAGGCCAGGAGAGGATGTCGGATCCCCTGAAACTGAAGTTACAGAAGGTTATGAAGTTACCACATGGGAGCTGAGAATCAAACCCTCATTTTCTGTAGGAGCATCGAGTGCTCTTAACCACATCTCTCCAGCCTGTCTTCCTGTCTCTCTTATTTTCCCTCTTACTGAACCTCCCAGCTCCAGGTTTTAAAGGAAAGCCTCTTCTTTCCGCTGAGGCTCTGCTGTGCTGTTTTAATACATTGCGCTTCTTCTTTCTAATGCTTTCTGACTTAAGGCCAGGTTCTGGCCTGAGGCCCTATCTTGTAATAAACCTCATTTCCTGAAGAATGTTCACGTGCCAGCTCCTTTTTATGAACCACTGTGTCCCTTACCTAACAGTGTTCTTATCTCCCATGGGTTAGCGGGGCTGTTTTGGTTAAATGGAGTATTCTGAGGTACCTGTTAAGTCCGTTTACTCTTTGGCAGCAGTTCTCAGCCTTCCTAATGCTGTGACCCTCTAATACAGTCAGTTCCTCAAGTTGTGATCCCCAACCATAAAATTATTCCGTTGCTACTTCATACTGTAATTTTTCTGCTGTTATGAATCGTAATGTAAATATCTTATATACAAGATGTCTGGGGGCTGGAGAGATGGCTCAGAGGTTAAGAGCAGTGGCTGTTCTTCCAGAGGTCCTGAGTTCAATTCCCAGCAACCACATGGTGGCTCACAACCATCTGTAATGAGATCTGGCTCCCTCTTCTGGCCTGAAGGGTTACATGCAAGCAGAACACTGTATACATAATAAATAAATAAATCTTTAAAAAAAAAAAAAAGATATCTGATATGCGGCCCCGTGGAGAACACAACCTACAAGTTGATAACCACTGCTCTATGGGGTAGTTCAACTCTAAAGTTCTTGGTTGACTTCTTATTTGATGATCTGTCTGGAGATAAGTATGGTATTGAAATCACCCACTATTATTCTGTCAAGACTTATCCAAACTTTAAAAAAGTCATTGGTATCTGTCTTATGAAAAATTGGTGTATATCTTCTTGGTGATTTATTACCTTTTAGAATATGTAGTGGCCTTCTTTATTTCTCTTGACCTTCAAAGGTCTAATGCTAGTGATCTACTTCTGCCTGCCAGGACCCACCTCCTAAATATTTCATAGCCTCCCCAAAACACTTCCTGCATTGGGAGAAAAATATTCAAACATGAAGCCTATGTAGCGGGTAATTTCAGATTCAAACCTGATCTGGCATTATGCATTCTTACAGCCTCAGCTCAAAACATTTCTTTTCCTTTTATGTAACATCCCAAGATTTTCTGTGAATTCATGTTGTTTCTGCAGCCTGAGGTGTTCTTCCTCTTGTCTTCTCTTTATCAGGCTTTAAAAAAAAGATTATGTACACAGTGTTCTGCCTGCATGTATGCCTGAATGCCAGAAGAGGGCACCGAATCTAATTATAGATGGTTATGCGCCACCATGTGGTTTCGGGGAATTGAACTCAGGACCTCTCTGGAAGAGCAGCCAGTGCTCTTAACATCTGAGCCATCTCTCCAGCCCAGACTTTTCTTATCTTTAGGTTTCATTCAGCATTACCTTACCATCATGAGAAGCCTTCTTTGACTGCCCTAACTCCAAACTTACCACTTTTCTATCACTGAACTCTTAATATCTGTTTAAAATAACGTTTTTTGCTTATTTATTGCTTATCTCCTCTAATAGAGATTAAGTGTTTCATGTTCCAGAGTTGATGAACTACCTACTGTAAAGTGACTAGCCCAAGAGACAACTGAATTAATAATCAGCTTTTTAAAGAAATGAACTGGGATTTCTCTTGGCACAATAATCTTCATCTCTTTAAACTCAACTCTGTATAGTTCTCCTGTTGTTGGTTGTTTTTACTCTTTACTATTTGGGGGACCCACCACCCTGCTCCCAAATAAAATGCATGAAGACTTATATTTCTTATGAATGCCCGGCCTTAGCTTGGCTTGTTTCTAGCCAGTTTTTCTTAATTATTCTTAAATTATCCCATCTATCTTTTGCCTCTGGGCTTTTCCCTTTTCTTACTTCTGTGCATCTTACTTTCACTCTTACTCTGTGGCTGGCTGTGTGGCTGGGTTGCTGGGTGGCTGGCCCCTGAAGTCCTCCTCTCCTCCTTTTCTTGCTCCTTGCTCCTTTCTTCCAAGATTTCTCTTATTTATTCTCTCTCTGCCTTCCAGCCCCACCTATCTTTCCTCCTGCCTCACTATTGGCCGTTTAGCTCTTTATTAGACCAATCAGGTGTTTTAGACAGGCAAAGTAACACATCTTCACAGAGTTAAACAAATGGAACATAAAAGAATGCAACACATCTTTGCATCATTAAAACAAATGTTCCACAGCATAAACGAATGTAACACATCTTAAAATAATATTCCGCAACATTCTCCTGTGTGCCAGCTGTTCTCACTTTTCTTAATTTTTTGTGTGTATTTTTATATATGTAGTATATGTGTGTGTCCACATGTGTGTGCAGATACACTCACTGTATGTGCATGTGGAGAACAAAGGTCAGTTGGCACTATTTCTCTCTACCTTATTATTAATTTTTTTGAGGGTCTCTCATTGATTCTAGAGCTTGTCACATCTGCCAGCCTGGCTGGCCAGTGAGCCTGCCTTCACCATCAGCACTGGGATCACAGACGTGCATGCCTGGTCTACCATTCCCATGGGTGTCCGGGAGCTGAACTCTTCCCTTTGAGTCATATCCTCAGTCCTCAGCTTCTCTAATGAAAAAATAATAATAAATTACATTTACTGTGTGTGTGTGTGTATATGTATGTATGTGTGTGTGTGTGTGTGCGCGCGCGCGTATGTGTTTGTATGTGTGTGTATGTGTAGGGGTACTCATGTGTTACGGTGCTCTCCTGGAAGTCTTAGGACAACTTTAGAGAGGGTCAGTTCTCTCCTTTCACTATGTGGGTTCCAGGAATTAAACTCTGATCACCAGGTAACAAGTACTTTTACCTGCTGTGCTGTGCTGGTTCCATCTTTTCTGATTTTGATAATTTATTTACTACAATGACTCATTCTGATACTTTTTTTTCCTCATGCAACTGAGATGACCACCAGGCATTCAAGTGAGACGTTAAATGACTGGACACTAGTCTGGGGAAGGCTGTTTCATTGGACCTCTGGGACTCATTTGTACTTTTTTAGACCCGCTCAAACAGTTATCTGCCAATATTGTTTGTTCATTTTTTTTTTAAATTCAGCCCTGAGTCCCTCATAATTTGATTATCCTGCCTTGTCTTTTATAATCTGTTTTGATTGTTTACACATTTTCACTTAGATTAATCTTGTATCACGTAGTCCTCTTGCTTAAAAACTTGCAGAGATGCTTCAACTTCAACCCTGTAGTTAGAATTCAAGGTGTTCAGCAGTATGGACGGCCCCAACTACCTTTCATGTCTGCCTTTACTGCTTGAACCTTTCAGCTGTTACATCATTTTATTTAATGTTTGCTTATGTAATTTTTCCAGGCCCTAACGTTTCTTTTTTCTTGTCAATTTCAAGGAAAGATTATCTTAGTTTACATTTGCGTATACATAGGTACCATTATTTAGAATGTTTACTGTTTTTCAAGATATGCTTTATATCATTTTTTCCTGTGATGTTTCCACAGACTGCTTGAACTACTTGGGTATTGAGCACAACTCTTCAATCTTAATTTCATGATTGATCTTCTTTTAGGAGAAAAATCAAATCATTTTCCTACCAAGAAAAACTTAAATTCTAAGTAATGAAATTTTCTTAGATATAGTTGAGTTTTGGCAGGTCCACAAACGATCATTAGCATTTAATTTTTTTAGCCATCTTTCTGTGTTTGCTTGGGATTGAAAATACATGGTAAAGTTAGGGCTATGTCCTTCAGACTCAGAACTTAATTTCTGTCGTTAATAAATCATGGGTTGTCTTGGGATATTTCCTACACTGTTGCTTTACAGTAAAATTTGTTAGCGAGTTTCTTGTTCCCACAGCTAGATACTCTAAGCTGAGGATAGAGGTATATTTTAGGACTTGTCTAGTAGTGAACTCACTGGGGTAGAAGTGTTTTTCTAGCACTGTTTCACAGTGTTATGCTGGAGGTTTTTCAACTCACAAGAAATAGGTTCTCGTTTCTTACAGATGTAGTTTTATCCTTGCTTCTAAAAAAGATACAGTGGTTATTAGTTAATTTAGATTTTTCCTTGTACAATACATTCCTTATCAAATTAATATGACAGTATTGATAAGCTACATCAGATCATTAGTGTGTGGTTCAGTGAACATAAATAACCACATTGTGTCATAAGTGTGTTCATTTTCTGCGTTGCAATTTTCATCTCTCCACTACAGGCAGTGCGGTGGCGTCTGTGGCTGTGGATCCCAGTGGCCGACTCTTAGCCACGGGTCAAGAAGACTCCAGCTGCATGCTGTATGACATAAGAGGAGGCAGAATGGTCCAGAGTTACCACCCTCACTCCAGTGATGTGCGCTCCGTTCGCTTCTCTCCTGGAGCCCACTACTTACTAACGGGCTCTTACGATATGAAAATCAAGGTGACAGACCTGCAAGGTGACGAACGAGATTGGCTTCCCTTTGTTTCTAGTCTCCTGTGCTATTTGGGCCTTTTTTCTAGTCTGATATGATTGACTAACATTTTTTAAGCTTTAATTTTATAGTTATTGAGAAGACTGAATTAAGATTTCTTGTAGTAAATTATTAAGTAAATGGAGTGAAATTTTATTTAATAAAACACATTTTATTCAATTTATTTTTGCTACAGTGACTTATTCTGTGGTATAAGTGATGGATTTATATACCCTTTAGCATCCTTAAAAATAATATTGTACAATTTATATAATTACTCCTTCAGTGTCTAGTTTTATCTTTAAACATTCATTAACTAAATGTTTGCTGTATACCAACTAAGAGCAGATGAATTAAATAATTCCCATCTTGATGGAGCTTGTATTTTAGAGGCCAGTGAAAAATAAACTAACAAATGATGTAATTTTTTAGGTACTGGCCATTGCTATTAAAAAATTAGCTGGTAGGAGATAGGGACTGTGGTTAGGGGGTGCTGTTTTAGACAGATGCCATGTGCGTGGAGGCCTGAATCATGAGGAGGAACAAGCTATACAAAGATCCTCGCGAAGAGCACAGCACAGACAAGGATGCTGAGGCAGGGGCAGACTTGGAGTGGTCATGACACTGCAGGAGGCGGAGGTGGTTAGAACTGAGTGAACCCAAGGGAAGAGATAGAGAAGTCTGATCCCGAGGCTAAGTTTATTGGCATAAAAGGTCAGTAGTTTTAGGTTAATAGAAAAATCAAGAGAAAGATTAACTCCCATGTACTATCTGCCTTTCACATGCGTCCTCCCCATTGTCCGTTTCCCACCAGAACAGTACATCTGTTGTTGATGAGCTGCCAGCGTTTAAAAAATGACAACACGTGAGTCCTTTGGAAGATCATTAGTCAAGGAGTAATGTGATCTAATTACATTCTTAAAGTAGTCTGAGTTCTTACCTTTGTGTGCTGTTAGCAGGGCAGGAATAGAATGCTGAGTCAGAGAAGGTGCTGCTGGCATGGCCTGAGGAGGGTGGTGTCTGGGAATGAGGTATGAAGTAGAGGTGGAAGAATTAACCGAATTCAAGGGTATTTTAGTTCAGATGTTTAAAAGCTGGATGTGGTGGTGCACACCTTTAATCCCAGCACTCGGGAGGCGGAGGCAGGTGGATCTCTGAGTTTGAGGCCAGCCTGGGCTACAGAGTGAGATCCAAGACAGCTAGGGCTGCATAGTGAGACCCTATCTCAAAAAAAAAAAAATTACTTGGTTATTAATCTGCAGTTTAGGTTTGGGGATAAAGTGAGTGTGAATCATAGGCACATAAACACCCAAGATAGATGAAATTTCAGAGGAAGTAAGATACGGAGGGGACAGAAGAGGTCTGCCCGCAGACTCCAGGAACCCATCAAACTTTAAATTGGGAAAGGAAGGAACATCAGTGGCGGCCTTGAGGGAGATGGAGCAGCATTGGAGGAGAGCAGCAGCTGTGACAGATGTTGCCATGCGTATGTTACCAGATCCTGACATTTACCTCTGCCTAGACCTTTCTCCTGTAGCACCCCCAAAGTAGCAGCAAGAGGTGTGTACAATCTGTGTACCTACTTACATTTCCCTGATGAGCCACTGTCTCTTCTTTCTCAATCTAGGGGACCTCACCAAGCAGCTTCCTCTCATGGTGGTGGGGGAGCACAAGGACAAAGTGATCCAGTGCAGATGGCACACCCAGGACCTCTCCTTCCTGTCGTCGTCTGCAGACAGAACTGTCACCCTCTGGACTTACAGTGGCTAGAGGCCACCCGTGGGGGTCCATGCAGTCAGAGCACAGACTCGAGACTACTGACTTGTGAGGACTACAGGCCGGAGAACGCAGACTTGTCCAGAAAGACTGTAGCACAAGGAAGCCCCTTGCTACCATGTCCTGGCCACAGAAGGTGTCGGGTGGTGGTTTTCAGTCTTCCATGTGTGTTCAGGCTGCTGGAGTCTTCTTGCCAAATCTGCAGAGCTCTTAGGTTGGTGTGCACGCCAAGTCAAGGTACAGGACGTGTTTATGGTTTGTTATTAAATGCACTCCTCGGGTTTTGCCCCAGATAACAGTTTTATACACACACTGATATGGAATTAATATTTAAATAATTGTTACATATAATACAGCCACGTTCTCCCCAGATGAAACATAGGTGTTCAGAAAGTACTTTGCTCTTGTCACAATCCCATATTGTATCACGTGTCTTCTAGAGGTCAGAATTTGGGAGGTCTCAAATTTCACATGATTGTCTTTACATAGGGGTCATTATTGGAGTTCACAGATGAAAGGAAAACTGCTTCTCTGCTCATTCTGCAGCAGCCATTTCTTTTCCTTAGTCCAGGGCGTGGTTGCTCATTTGCCACATTATTTTGTTTCAGGCTAAAAGGTAACTATTTTGCTTTGGAAACTTGTTGATTTCAATTTTTTGAATGCACACAATACCTCCCTTCCAAACGATACTGTAGAAGCAGAGCAGCTGCAGGTATGTGGAACAATATTTGAGGGTAGGGGTAATTTACTGGGTAGCGTTTTCCTCTTAAAAATTAAAGACTTTGCCATGACCCTAGCATGGCTTGAAAAACTGTCTGCATGATAATTTAAAATGGAAAACTGAAACTTTGCACTCCAGAAACTTATTTGGATTTTTCTTGCACAGTTTTGTGTAATGAAGAATAATGACTTTATTTGTACAGTACTATAGATTCTAACATTTTATGTATCTTTATTTTCATATTGTTCAGTATTTTACTTTAAGTTATTAAATAGGCTATTTTATTTATTTCAACTGCAGTTGTATTGACCTGTCTGTTCACTATATGTAGTAAGCATTTTAAATCTATAGTCCACAAGTGGGAAGGGTAATAGAAGTGTAACTGTGCTTTTCTTTCAATAAAGACCTCTTGACACCTAAAACTCTATCTGTTTCTCACAGTCTAAGTCTGTGGCACTCCATTCAGAGTGCTGCTTCCAGTGTACTTGGAGAAGGTAGGAGAGAAAGACCCATGCATACCCTGCTCCTTACTTTTTCCTAAAGCTCTTTCACTAGCTTGCTCTGTAGCTCCTAACAACAGATAGCACTTCTCTGTCCGCCCCCCCCCCCACACACACCTTGTCCTTTCTCAGGTCATTCTTCAGGTGTAGGATTGAACCTAAGACTCTGTACATGCTAAGCAGACATCTACTACTCCTGAGCTGCATCCCCAGCTTGTTCTTGTGATTTTTAATTAACAAAGCCTGGCACAGCAAGGGCTGGAACATAGCTCCATGGTAAGGCACTTGTCAGGGCATGCAGAAGGCCCAGGTTCTGTTCTCAGCACTATCAAGAAGCCAGACCATGTAAACGAGTACCTAGTAGGGTGTACTCATTCTAACTCAGTGCTCCAGTAGGGTTTGGAAGCTTTTGAGTGCTGAACAACTTCACCCTCATGGAGGCAGAGGGGAACACTGTAAAAACCAGTATCTTCTTAAAGTTAAGTCTCCTTAGTTTAGTTTAATGCACAATTTCATGAATTTTAGGCTTTCTGGTTTTGTTTTGAGACAGTCTCACTCTTATCCCTAGCTGGTCTGGACCTCAGAGACTTACTTGCATCCCAAGTGCTGGGATTAAAAGTGTGCACCAAAAAAATAGCCGGGTGGGGCAGCACATCCCTTTAATCCCAACACTCGAGAGGCAGAGGCAGGAGGATCTTTGTGAGTTTGAGGCCAGCCTTGTCTGCAGAGTGAGTTCCAGGACAGCCAGGGCTACATGGAGAAACTCTGTCTCAAAAAAAGCGTGCACTACCATTGCAGGCTCTATTTTAGGAGTTTTTAATGGTTATTTTTTGATAAGTTTAAAAACTAGGGCAGGGGATGGCAAAAAACAGACAAACATGATCTTATTTTACTTTTGGCAAAAGTTAAGCTAAGAATGTGGTGATGCTGCTCTCATTTCCCAAATAAAACTTTGCTCCCTCTTTCTTGGACAACAAACGGTTTTGCAAACCAAGAGAAATTGACTTTGTTTTCCAGAAATCAGAACATTCAGAGAATACACAGCATTCTCACCATGTGTAGAATGGTGTGTGATATACAATGAGTGTAGGTTGGGTTTGAGCATGCCCAGTTTGTTGTTCCCATTTGTCGGTGGTTTGCACCAGTCACTGAGTGGAAGTTGGCACTTGAGGGTAGCCTCTCTTGTTCATTGATGGGCTAGGCACTCTGCCCTGCTGTGCTCTGTCTGACAGCCCAGGAGAAGTAGTGCTTAGCAAGAATGCATTATAGACCAAGGTGTCACTACTGGTCACCATGCTTTCCTCAGCAGGTTCTTCTACTAGAGGTTTGAGTGGAGCACCTCCATAACCGCATCCCACCCTTTGTTCTGTATGGACCTCCATAACCGCATCCCACCCTTTGTTCTGTATGGACCTCCATAACCACAGCCCACCCTTTGTTCTGTATGGACCTCCATAACCACAGCCAACCCTTTGTTCTGTATGGACCTCCATAACCGCATCCCACCCTTTGTTCTGTATGGACCTCCATAACCACAGCCCACCCTTTGTTCTGTATGGACCTCCATAACCACAGCCCACCCTTTGTTCTGTATGGACCTCCATAACCACAGCCCACCCTTTGTTCTGTATGGGGCACCTCCATAGATGAGCTCTCTACATTTTAGGAGCAGATTTTTTCACGGTTCCTGTTAGTTGCTTTTCCTAAATGCAAAATTACTCGTTTATCAAAAAACACATAAAAGTTACGAATGAGCTGGGCGGTGGTGGCGCACACCTTTAATCCCAGCACTTGGGAGGCAGAGGCAGGTGGATCTCTGTGAGTTAGAGGCCCGCCTGGACTACAGAGTGAATTCCAGGAGTTCCAAGGTGCAAAGCTACACAGAGAAACCCTGTCTTGAAAAAACCAAAAAAAAAAAAAAAAAAAAGTTTACAAATGAGGTATAGGGAGATTCCCTGGGCAGCAACTCCAGGACCTCCATGTACACAGCTACCCAGTCATTCTAGGACAGTTAATTCTTTCCTCCCCCCTTTCCTTTTCATTTCTCCTCCTTCCCCCTCCCTCCCACTTCATCTTTCCTCATAGAAATTGTCTGTATTCGTAGGATACCATGAGATTTCCACTCCTTTGTGTAGTTTCATTCTTTGAGCTTTTTGAAGTGGTACATTATGTACCCTAGTATATAATGAAATATCAAAACCTTATCAATATGCCTGTTAAGTTCCATGGTGGCATGCTGTGGATATCACTCTGTATCAATAAAGCGCTGATTGGCCGGTAGCCAGACAGGAAGTATAGGCGGGACTAACAGAGAGGAGAATTGAGGGAACAGGAAGGTAGAGGAGAGACTGGCTGGAGCCGCGGCCAGGAGAAGGAAGATGTAAGGTACCGGTAACCCACGAGCCACGTGGCAAAGTAGAGATTAATAGAAATGGGCTAAATATAAGAGTAAGAGCTAGACAATGATAGGCCTGAGCTAATGGCCAAGCAGTTTAAATAATGTAAGCGTCTGTGTGTTTATTTTATAAGTGGGCTCGGAGACTGGCGGGACTTGGGAGCTGGAGACTGGCGGGTGGCGGAGATTTGTCCTGACTGTGGGCACGGCAGGAAAACTCTAGCTACAGTGGCAGATGTGTATGGTGCTACATTCCTGTATAGCAAATTGGAGGGCCTGAGACCCTATCTCAAAAAATTCATATTCAAATAAATAAATATAGAGTTCGGGATTTAGCTCAGTGGGAGAGACCTTCCTGATGTGTGTGAGTCTCTAGGTTTGATTCTCAACACTTCTCACTACACCTCCCCCAACTTTATAAAATGATGTACCCTACTTTAATCATTGTCAGGGAGAAAGCTTTCAAGACCCTCTCAGGTGAGGTGTGAAATTCATTTCTCTTGATAGACCCCAGACTCAGGGTACTACCCTCTCTGGTGGGCGCCCCAGAAACCTGGACTCCAGACCAGTCGATGCAATCAGCAAGAGGCTTTTATTGATCATTTGTGCAAACGGGCCCCCTGCACTATTCAGTGAGAGGAGCCCCGAACAATAATTGCAGGCATCTTTTAAAGGCAAACCCCACAAAATTGGCATAGCATTCGGGGCAATACATAATTGGCTAGTTTAAAGATCAGCACCGGGGAGGGGGAGTACAGCCATGGGGACTTTCCATGGGGGCTGCTTTTCTTCCTAGAATAGCCACAGGATGTTCTGCTAGACCGAGACAATGTCACAAGATTGTTCTGCTGAGGCTTCTGCGGAGGCTGACGGTTTGGAGGCCTGGGACTGGTACTCGTTCCTCTTTCTCATGTTTAACTCTTTCACTCTTTAACATGTCTATTCCATTATTTACATGCACATAAGTGTGTGTATGTGTCTCTCTGTGTGCACTGTAGCACGTGGAGGAAGGTCAGGTCAGCTGCTAGGATTTAGTTCTCTCCTTCTACCAACTCAAGTCATCAGCAATGGCAGCAAGCGCTTGACCTGCTGAGTCTCTCACTGGCCTGGATTTCCTTTCCGTCACTGAACTGTCTTAAAGCACCAGAAATGACTTGCAGTAACTATTTAGATACTTATGTCCATTCCCTGTGTCTCTGCACTGTCTTCCCCATGGGGTTGAATAGATTCTGAGCTGCATACACAAAAGGAAATGCCAAGACCGAAGTGTCTGCTCTTCCAGCTGCTGCCAGATGTGAGAAAGGAGTTTGAGTAAAAGGTGGTGCTAGACTCTCAGGTCTAATGCAAATTTCCCCTCCTCTTTGTTTTTCTGTTTTCAATTAAAAAAATATTTAGTTGTCCTCAAAAATTAGAAGCCCAAAAGATACAGCAAACAGTGAAGGGAAGCCTATAAAACGTGAGGGAACATTCACAAATCTTTAAGAATACATAATTATAGTTAGGTGGTGGGGGCACACGCCTTTAATCCCAGCACTCAGAAGGTAGAGGCAGGGGGATCTCTGAGTTCCAGGACAGCAAGGTCTGGGCAGAGAAACCCTGTCTCGAAAAACAAACACACATATTCATACATACATACATACATACATACATACATACATACATATATACATACATACATACATATGTCACGCACACATGTATATATTTATTTATTTATATCTATTTATCTGGACATGGCAGTTGGGAGGCTGAGGCAGGAGAATTGCCACAAATTCAAGGCCAGCCTGGGCTACATAGTAAATCTCAGGCCTTCCTGAGTTGTGAGAAAGACCCTGTCCCAGACACACACACAGAGGATTACTAAAATGTAACAACTTTCAAAATCAACCAAACAAACAAAAATCCTGATTAGAAAGTGCTGTGACCCGCACAGCCGGGAACCGAGAGCTGGCGAGGGACGCCGAGGTTAAACAGCACTCAGGACCACCGTGGTTCGTCATCAAAAAGATCTCCTTTATTGACTGTCCATCAGCCTTATATACCCTGCAACTTCCTACTCTCCATGGGGTCAGGGTGCGATCCTCAGGTTCCCATCTGCATCCCAGCAGCTCAGCCAAACAGGAAGACCGCAAGCAGAGAGCTGATTCTTGAAACAATGTTCCAGCAATAGCTATATCATAAACATCCTTACTGACCACAGGAAAAGAGGAAGGACAAAAGGGCACCTTAGGGCAACTTAGGGCAAACAGCCTATGCACAAGGCCTGTTCAGTGCCTGCTGCCAACATGTCCTCTCCTTTTCTTTTTTAAAGCACACAGATAGCCCCTGTCTTAGGTCACCTGTAGCACCCTGTCTGACTTACCCGTCCCCGGGGAGGCCCTTCTATCCCCTGCCTTAGGTCATCAGCATGGCACAGGAGTTGCTCGTCTTTGGGTACTATCTTTCCAACATATGTAACCACACCTGAGCAGATTCAGGGGGCTGCATAGCTAATAACGCTTGCTTAGTTGCCTGTTGGCCTTGCCTAAACTGGAGACGCCAAAAATTGGTACACCATGAAGAATCGGAGCCCAAGACCCAATATACACAGGATAAGTAGGGAAACGGACCCTGACCACCTAGTAACCCATCCAGCAATTTTTGACATAGCTTGCCACCAAACATTTTCACCAATAGGAGTGAGTCTAGTTTCATTAATACAAACAATGTCATGAACTAATTGCAAAGTAAAATTTACAAAAGTTGCATTCCATGGCCCTCTTAAGTAATCATTCAATTCTTTAACCTTAGCAGATGCATTCACAACAATATGAGGGGTTACACATATTTCAGAAAACCCATAGGCACATAACATATGTTGTCTAATTGTCCATTTAAAGTCTGTTGGATGTCCAAAGCACCAGCCACTCTTTCCAACAGGGCATTAATAGTAGTAGCCTGTTGCACTCCCTGGGAAATAGCCAATCCAGCTGCAGTGGCTACAACAGCCGAAGTTGCAATGGCAGCAATTACAGCAGCAGTTATGCCAAGGTCCCGTCTGCTGCGATGAAGTTGCAAGGGAAATTCTGCTGCATTCTGTTCCAGCGGCATCATGACAAAGGCAGGAATTCTCACCCCCACAGCATGTGTGACATTAGGACTCCAGCAATTACTTAGGCTGCAATTCAAAGCTGAACAGTTTAACTCCTCTCCTCCCACACCTGAGCCATTCCAGAGAATAAGGGAAAAAATTGGTATTGTTGAATCCTGCAGTAACGTTTCGAGCAAAGCATAGGGAATTACATAAATTCATGGTGACATTTATGCTTTGCACATCATGTTTAACATTACTAGCTGCAGTTCCAATAGTCCAATTAGAGGCAAAGACAGCAGGAAACACAGAGCTTTCAATACTTACTGGCAACAAAACTGGAGGATTTTTAACCAGGCTCCATGAAGGCTCTGTGTAGACCCAAGGGCTAAGGACCATCAGCACCATCGGAATCATGAGGTTCTTCATGTTGAGATTTCTGTGTCTGTTTCACAGGCCGAACACACCGTTCTGGTATCCAGATTGGTTTCTCAGCACCTGGAGGGTATACACAAACTGCCCCCCTCACCCTAGCCAATAGCGGCGCTGGGGACCGCCATGTGCCTGTGGAAAGATCCTTCCACCTGACCAGAACCTCAGAGGGAGAGGGGCCCGAAAAATGCCATTGAGCAGCAGTATGCCCATGAACATCCACAAGCAAAAAATTTAAAGTAATGGAAAGGAGTAATTGTGGTCCCTGTACATCCCTGTACATCTCACCTTCTTTTGTTTTTTGCAAATAAGTCTTTAAATGTTTATGCGCTCATTCAATTATTGCTTGTCCTTGAGGGTTATAGGGAATGTCAGTTTTATGAATTATATTCCATTGTGAACAAAATTTCTGAAAACTTTGGCTGGCATAAGCTGGCCCATTATCTGTTTTAATACACTGTGGAACTTCCATATAAGAGAAAGCAGCCAAAAGATGTTGTAACTGAGTACTGTGGACTGTTTTCCAGTGTATGGAGTGGTTTCAATACTATGCATCATTTTGGCCACATAGCAACTATCAGTATAGACATTTATAGGTTCTAAAGAGTAAACTTGCAAAGCCAATTGTAAAGCTGTAATCTCAGCTTGTTGTGCAGACATGGAGGGCACTGCCACCCGCGTTACCTCATCCCCACTGATGGCCACAGCAAAACCTCCTTTAGATGCATCAGTAAAAATTAAACGAGCACCCTTAATAGGTTCCTGTTTTACAATATGGGGAAAAATAAAACTACACACTTTAAAGCTTTCTATAAGTTTATGTTTTGGATAATGATTATCTATATAGCCTGCGAAAGTACACAAGAAAAGGCACCAAGTTTCATGTTCTCTTTGCAAATAAATTAACATTTCTTGTGTATAAGGGAGTACAATGAACTCAGGGGACTTTCCAAACAAGGATTCCCCCATATATTTAGCTTTCCATAGGAGTTGAATTACCAATTCATAATATGCATTCAAAGTTTTAGATGGGGATGCAGATAAATGCACCCAAAATATGGGCCCTGTTTGCCAAAATACTCCCATAGGTGAAAATTTAGAGGGAAGAATTAGCAATAATAAGGGTTTGGTATAATCTATTTGTTGCACTTGGAGTTCTTGTAGTGCTTGTTCTACCTTTCCTAAAGTGGCCTTGGCTTCCGCTGATAGGGTCCTTAAGGAAGTCGGAGAAGAATCTCCTTTTAAAACATCATAGAGAGGCTTAAGTTCTCTGGTGGGTATTTGGAATGAGGGGCGGAGCCATTGAATTTCCCCTAAAAACCTCTGCCAATGATGCAATGTCTTTAATTCTGCAATATGAAATTGTAATTTCTGTGGAAATATCCCTACAGAATTTATAGTATATCCCAAATATTGACAAGGAGCCATATTTTGTACCTTTTCTGGGGCAATCACTAATCCTGCAGCTGCAAGTGCTTGTTGCAAATCTGCATAAACTTGTAATACACAGTCTTGGGTGGATGCTGCCAATAATATATCATCCATATAATGTATAATATATACATATGGAAACTTGGCTCTAATGGGTTGTATGGCTTCTGCAACATACATTTGACACATAGTAGGGCTATTAGCCATTCCTTGAGGTAAAACAACCCAATGATACCACTTATATATGGTTCTTTATAATTAATAGAAGGAACAGAAAATGCAAAACGCTGGCAATCTTGCTGAGCCAAAGGAACAGTAAAAAAGCAATCTTTCAAATCTAGCACTTTCATGTGCCAATCTTTGAGAATAGCAACTGGGCTAGGAAGGCCTGGCTGAAGAGCCCCCATTAACTGCATAGTGGCATTTACTGCACGTAAATCTTGTAAAAGTCTCCATTGTCCAGACCTTTTCTTGATAACAAAAATAGGAGTATTCCAGGGGGATGTGGAAGGGACAATATGTCCTGCCAACAATTGTTCCTGCACTAACTCATGGGCGGCACTCAATTTTTCTGGTGGTAAGGGCCACTGATCTACCCACACAGGCTCATCAGATAACCAAGTAATAGGTATGGGAGAAGGCCGCACACCAGTGACCCATACTAAAGATGCCCTAAGCCTCTCCGATCTCCAGGTAGTCTGGTGACCTCATCGGTGGCAGTAAGAGCAGCAACACAACCCTGCTCTGCCTTTCCCAGCCCCTTTCCTGGTGTCCAACCCATATCCATCATTATGTTATTAACGAATGGATTTTCTCCCTTTAGAGCTTGAGTAGTGAGAACTGCTCCCATGGTTTTTAACACATCTCTTCCCCACAGGTTAGTAGGTAAACCTAATACAACATAAGGTTGAAAATGTCCTTCATGCCCCTCCTGATCACTCCACTTCAATATGCAGGCACTTTTCTGTGGTCTGGTCTGCCCTATGCCCTGTAACACTGCTGTATGTTTTACTTTCGTTTTCTGCAGCCGCCTTTGTAATTCTTCAATCTCTTTCTCTAACTGCTTCTCCTCATCCAACAACTCATATATCGACTCAAGGTCACTCTCATCATCCTGAACTGCAAGTTTCTTGCAGGGTTTCATAGCCTTCTTTTCCTCTTTTCCCCCTTTTAAAGATTCATTAGTTTCAGCTTCCTGGGCAGTGGCGAAAGCCTGCTCACATTCTGCTAATTGTTCTTTCACTTTCACTTTGTCAGTTAATAGTGCATCCTTTACCAGCCTCCAAAGAGAAAAGGCTGCAATAGGAAAGTTCTATGGTCCCTTATCCTGCAATACCTTCTGTAGATCACGTTTCACCTGTTCCCAATCAGGGATATTCAACCCTCCTCCTGTCAGAAACCACGGGCTAGCTTCATCTATAGTGTCCACAAATGTGAGTGCCGTACTAGACTTAATACCTGTTCCTTGTTTCTGCAACAGCTCTCTCAACTCAGTGGCCATCTGAGCCTTAGCTGTGGAATTCCCCATGGTACGTACCAATCCTCCCCCTTCCTTTGTGAAGGTAGCCTCATACACTTACCCCTTCTTTCCAAGTCTCGATGGAACCTCCACTTGCTGCGACCTGCACAGCCGGGAACCGAGAGCTGGCGAGGGACGTCGAGGTTAAGCAGCACTCTGGACACATTGTGATTCTTCATCCAAAAAGGAGCTCCTTTATTGACTATCCATCAGCCTTATATACCCTGCTACTTCCTACTCTCCATGGGGTCGGGGTATGTTCCTCAGGTTCCCATCTGCATCCCAGCAGCTCAGCCAAACAGGAAAACCACAAGCGAATCAGCAGAGAGCTGATTCTTGAAGCAATGTTCCAGCAATAGCTATATCATAAACATCCTGTGACGTACTGACCACAGGAAAAGAGGAAGGACAAAAAGGCACCTTAGGGCAACTTAGGGCAAACAGCCTATGCACAAGGCCTATTCAGCACCTGCTGCCAACAGAAAGTAAGGGATTTGAATAGTCATTCACCAAAGAAGTACATGAAAAGATTCTCTCTGGAGGCAATTCCATTCCTGTATGCCTAGCCACTTGGGAGGCAGTGCAAGAGTTTGAGGTCAGCCTGGGCAACAAAACAAGACACTATTATCCCCCCTACCCCCACAAAAGGATTCAAACACAGTTGAGGATGCACACTTGTGATCATAAAATGCTCTATAGAGAGGTTGGCAGTTCCCACAAAGTTAAAATGAGAGCCAGGTGTGTTGGCATCTGCCTCCAATCCCAGCACTGGGAGGCTGAGGGGGAGGGACTATGTCATTCAAGCCTGTTGGGGGCTACCTAGTAAGACCCTGTTACAAAATACAGAATTAAATAAAAAATAAAATCACCACTCAGCAATCCTACATTTAAATATGTTACTGAGGGTGGAGAGATGGCTCAGTGGTTAAGAGCTCTAGTTGCTCTTGCAGAGGCCTGGCTTTGATTCCCAGCCACCCATATGGTGGTTCACAACTCATAAACTCAGTTCTGGGGGATCCCAGTAGGTACACATGTGATACACATACATGCATGTAGGCAAAACATTTATTTATATAAAACAAATCTTCTAAAACAAAAAAATTAAATATCTGTTGCTGGAGTTTTAGGACCAGAGTCCTGGCGCTAAGTTCCAACATGCCAGGCTCAACCACTTGATGTTTCAGTCAAAGATGACAAAGGATAGAATGGAGATTTCATCCACTATGTTTGGGTAAATAGTGTGGTGTCTACTAATATTGTCAACTTGACGATAGTCGTTGGGCATGCCCCTACATTAATAGAGGTAGGAAGACCCACCTAAATTGTAGGCAGCCCCATTTCATGGGCTGGAGTCTTGGACTGAATAAAAACTGAAATCAAGTTGAGCGCTAGTACCCTTGATCGCTCGTGCTCTGCTTTCTGATGGAGGATATAATATCACTAGTTGCTTCAAGTTCCAACTGTCATGACTTCCTGTCATGATGGGCTCCTCCCCTGAACTGTGAGCCCAAATAAGCCTATGTCAGCATTTAATCACAGCAACAGGAAAAGTAACTAATAGAGAGGGATGAAGGAGTTCAGTGGCCCCAAATCCCTCATCCCTCTATCCAAGGACAACCTTGAACTCCTCACCCATGCTCACATGTAAGCATCCATAATTAAACTCATTGGGTCTCTCTCTCTCCTCTCTCTCTCTCTCTCTCTCTCTCTCTCTCTCTCTCTCTCTCTCTCTCACACACACACACACACACACACACACACACACACACACACAGATGTGGAAATAGAAGGGAGACTGATGTGAAGAATGGGATCCAAAGGAGGGGGAAGGGGACAAAAGGTTATGGTAAGTGGGTTTGGTCAAAATACATTATAAACATATGAAAATAAAATGTAACCATAGTTAATGCATGCTAATAAAAAGAGTGGGAATGCAGCTCTATGAGTTTAATTAGGGTTGAGTACCTGAGCATAGGTGAGGGGTTATTTACAGGAGCATGGGTGAGCGACTTACCAGTTGCTATACACCTCCTCTCCCCAGCAACCATTAACTGCCCATAGTTCCTCAGGGTAGAGTGGGGCCTCAAGAGCCCTTTGCCATGTTCACAATATTGTCAAGACCGGTACTGTCATGAACAGGTCTTGTGTAGGTAGTCATAGTTACTAGTGAGTCATTACTGTAATGACCATGTCAAGCCAGGGAGACAATGTTCCACAGCACTCTTGCCCTTCTGGCTCTAAGATTCTCCCAAACCCCTCCTGTGACGTTCCCTGAGCCAATGAGTGATATGGATATCCCATTTAGGGCTGAACATGGAAGTCACTTATTCTCGGCACCTTTAGCAGTTAGGAGTCCCTGTATGAGCCACTGCTACTGCAAAATGAAGCTTCTTGGACCAGAGCTAAAAACAGTACTAATCTATGGGTATAAACGTCAGTATTTGGAAGGCTGTTTGATATGCACAACTTATCTATTCAGCAAAACAATAGTAGCTTCCCCACCAGGGAATATGACCTCCCCAGCCACAGACTTTTGTCTAGGTCTACCGTGCCAGGTATGAATTCTGTCCTCAAATCAGAAAGAGGCTGGCTACCCACTTTAGCAGCTTGTTACTATTGCAAAAGTGGGCACATCTTGCCTGGGAGGTCAGAAGGGTACCACAAGGTCCCTAGTAAGGCAAGACTGTTGATGACGTCTCTAGCAGCCTATAGCACCCTCTGGGGCTATGAAAGCTAACCAGCCCAGAGTAAGCTTCCAGTTCAGTTCCAGTTTGACTTATGCATGTGATTCCTCCAGCAACAGAGTCTTACCAACTAGATCTGGTGGGCAACCAGCAACAGACACAAGGGCTGGAGAGATGACTTAGCTGTTAAAAGAACATGCTCTTCTAGAGGACCCAAGTCTGGTGTTTGGCTAGCCAGCACCTGTGTTTTGTGGCTCACAATCATCTATAACTCTACCTCTAAGGTATCAGATGAGATGTCTCTGGCCTCTGCTGGCACCTGAATTCACACACACAGACATGTGGGGCATACATGGGTTGCAAAGAGGGTGCCCAGAGAAAGTTAGACAAATAGAGCTTAAGCTTTAAGCTGTTTACACAGAGAGCAGATACAAATGGTGCCGGAGTAAGTTAGTTTAAGCTGTTTATGCAAAGAGCAGATACAAGCAAGGATGGTGCTGAGAGGAAGTTAGTTTGAGTTGTTTGTATGGAGATTAGATACAAATAGGGAGGAAGGAAGTTAGCTCAAGTTGTTTATGCTAAGATAAGATACTAAGATGTCAGGGCATAAACAACTTGTAAACAAGAATATGAGTATAGGGTGACCTTTAAAATGATTGGTTGGTTCCTTTACCCCCCTCCTAGGGTTCTGAGGTTTTTGCTATAAAAGGGGCTTACTGCCTAACAATAGAGTTCTTGCTTGATTTGACTCCTGCTGTGTCCTGTGTCTGATTGTCTCCAGGTAAGAGGGATGCTGGGGAACCCACCTCTCAGTTCCAGGCCACCTCTTCACAGGTGACCTAAGTTCCAGGTGGGGCAGGACCCCACACAGACACACATTCATAATTAAACATAAAATAAATCTTGGGGCCAGAGAGACGGCTTAGTGTGTTTTGATCACATGCTGCTTTTGAGTTCCAGCACCCACATGGTGATTCACAAACATCCATAACTCCATTTCCATGGGATCTGACCCCCTTTACTGGCCTCCGAGGGTATGAGACATGCAGGTGGAATACGTAAAATACATACAGGGGAAGCACTCATACATAAATAAATCTAAAAATATGAAAAATTTAAAAAAATCTTTGAAAGTTGTAAACAACATATATGTACCCAAGAATACCGAATTATATACCAGCAGTAATTCATTGCCAGTTAATTTTT